>VUQS01050681.1:3734-23680 GCA_015108495.1 Heterochromis multidens | reverse complement strand
AATGACTGGTGACCTGTCCAGGGTGTACCCTGCCTCTTGCCTTATGATAGCTGGGATAAGCTCCAATGCCCCTCCCACCACCACATTACCCTACCTTACCATAATCCTACATAAGTGGATAAGTGGTTAAGAAAATGGATGGATGGATGGATGGAACACTCTAATGTTCCAGGACTGGATCATGGACACAGAATGGGGTTTTAATTCATGAGTCCAGACAGGGTCTCTCACACATCATTATTTATATCCTGGCTAGTACTCAACTTAATGTTTATTATATTACCTCTGAGAAACACCATTACATTCTGATGTGGCCACAGAGTGAGAGAAGCTTCTTTTGTGGCTGGATTTACGAGGCAGTTAATAGCTGAGAAGATCACATAAGGATTACAGTATTATAATTATCAGTTAACAAATTTTAAATTAAGCTCAGTGGGCATTTCCTTCTCAACTTCTTCGACTGAAAGTGTTTCCTGACAAAAACTGTATTTTCAAGTAGCTTCACCAAGTACTTTTAAGGAGGCTTTGCTAACCAAGAGATATCTGAAAAGCCTTGGAGCAGCAGCTGCACACTGGCAGAAATGCACATACATTTATTTCAAATCCAGTGTCTCACGATCCTTCAGCTGGAGTTAAACAGGTATTTTTACAAGAGCGAGAGAAATGACTGGTGTGGGGGACAGAATATGTTTCCAATTTAGCAGTGGAAGAAAGATATTGAACCAAATGTAATGAGGAAGAGATCTGGAGTTGGAGATTTAGAGAGGGGGGAACTGGAATAAGGCAGAGGCAGAGAAGTTGAGAAGACTGTAGTTTCCTTGTGTAGCTGTAAGTTGACAGGTAAATTAGCATGTGCAGCTAATGGGGCAAAAAGCAGCCAAGGCCTTGTGGGCACCCTTTCACTCTGACAAACAGGCAGCTTGTTGACCCAACCATTGCCTCTGTCACTCTATTTCTCAGATTTACCATTTTAACACACTAAAAGACTCCCACTGACAAACTTACTCACATACCAACAACACGTACAACACCACAAGCACACATTATGCTGCCATGCGTGGGTACAGAGTAGGACAACTTAATCTAATAGGATTCAGAATTAATCGGAGATGAATCTTGAAATGTTCAAAAAGATGATGGCCTATTCATTGATCTTCTATCAAGCATTTTTAGCAGAAGCAAGTAGCAGTGAAAAATCATGGATCACAGCATGCATCTTGAAGAGAGCGTGTGGAGTTGTTTACAGTCTGCTCATCAAGACGAGGGGCAAATCTCTCTCATGCAGTTTACTTTTTTGTCCACCTTCCTGCACATAGCAGAAATCAATAGCCAGACTGCTCATTCTCTGAACCTCTCTGTCATTTGCTTTTATTCCAATCACTTTGCTGTGTATACCCTTGATGCCATGCTTCAGTCATAAATCATGATCTTTACAGGGGGAGTTTGGGGGTTAGTGGGAGTGTGTGTGTGTGTGTGTGGGCATGTGCACATGTAAGTAAGTGTGTGTTTATGTGCATAATTCTTTGTTGAGTTGCGTAAGAGAGACCACAGCTGGGTATTACCATATATCGGTGTG
This sequence comes from Heterochromis multidens, assembly GCA_015108495.1. Taxonomy (NCBI): domain Eukaryota; kingdom Metazoa; phylum Chordata; class Actinopteri; order Cichliformes; family Cichlidae; genus Heterochromis; species Heterochromis multidens. The sequence goes on along the minus strand of VUQS01050681.1, from coordinate 22,104 downwards.
CATGTCTTCTCATAGCGGGTGTCTGAATGTTTTATCTAATCATTAAATGCTGACAGGCTTCACAGAGTAGCTCCACTGATCCCTGTTAGAGGAATACGGGGCCTGACTTCATTAGAACTGTTAGTACTAAGCTGCTTTACCCTCCCTCACGCCTGGCTTAGCCTGCATAGTGATAAATGTTGAGAGGGCAAGGAAAGATAGGCAGAGGGAAAGATCGGTGAAACAAAAGCAAAGCGGGGACAGAGGCATTTAAAAGGAGAAGCAAAGGTGCCACAGTGAGGTACAGAGGATGAGGCAGTGAGAAATGGGAGGGGAATGGGAGGGCACAGAGCGTGTGAAACTGGAGTTTTCAGAGGCAGGGGAGGGGATAAAGCTCAATGTGGTGTTTGAACTGAGAGGGATTCACAAATGCAAAAATGAGCAAAACAATCAATTAACTTGTGTTGCAATTAATCAATTACTGTTCTGGCACATTGACAGCCAAAGTGCTTAACTCAAATTTCGACGTGAGGCTTCTATAAGTTGAAAAATTAGCATTGACCTCTGTGCACACATACGCATCCCTGCTTATAGACAAGCTAATTTATGCTCGCACATATGGATCTAAGCACATAAAGATATGCACACACATTCTTGTTCTCAGCATATTTCTCTAGTACATTCATCTGGTTTCTCCTGCCAGCAGAGGTTTTTGGCCGGCTTAAGTACGCCCACAGGCCCCTGAGGGACAGCCCGTGACGGATGGCACGGCGTGTGACTCCGATTCGATTCAGCCCATTTGATAAATTTATTGCTGGCATTTTGAAAATGAAATTAGTGGGACGTCTCCTGGAGACTGTTTTTCCAGCACAGGTGCCATAAATATACTTCATTTGGCAGCAGAGAGGGAGGAGGAGTGTAAGGGGGTGGAGAAGTGTTGGATAAAGGATGTCATGGAAGGGGCAGATAGCAGAGATGTTCCACAGAAGCAGAAAACTGAAGAATAAGGTCAACTTATAAGAAGGTCCTTTATTAATCACGATATTGGTATGGAACAACAGTAAAGGTTATTCAAACCTAGGTTGAATCCTACCTGGACCTAACTAATGTGTGCTGTCCTTCAGTCTAACACATGTAATATAATGTAGCATCTGTGCTGAATATAAATACATTGAAATTGCAAGACAAAGGTTCTGCTTTTTTCATCTTTTATGCTAGACACACAAGCTTATACACCAGTCTTTTAGGAGGTCTGCACACAAACCCATGGTATATTGACATTACCTTTGCCTCAAGGCCACAAGGCTGCTCAGTACCAATGACACTGTCATAGCAGTATAGCCATCTATAACTCAAAGTATATTAATGAATACAGCCAGGTATGGCACTCCCAATGTGTGGGACTGAAAGACAGCTGTTGTTGATGCTTCTTACTAAACAGATTTGAATCGGACATACAAGATGTGCAAGAAAAGAAAGACATACAAACCCATACAAACACACACACACAAACAGCAAAGTCAGACACAGACACGGACACACACAGGCTGACAAAAGCAAGTGTTCATTCACTGTCAGGGTTACGCAGCCTTATTTATCTCCCCCTCATTCAGAAATGTATGTGAGTGCAGCTGTGGAGGGATGATGTACACCTCACGAGCCTCTGCACCCCTTCAACATTCATCAGACAGCGAGGCTCGGGCAACCCGCATCACTTACCTTTATAGGCCAATCTGACAGCATTGTACACCACATAGTCATCACATACATAGGCTCACAACGTGTGTGAGTGAGGGCACACAATGTGTACCCAGTCACGCAGATGAACTGTATCTTTTGCAGCTTCAACAGATCTAAAGCTTTGAAAGGCAAAACTGCCACCATGTTCCCAAAGAAACCCCTCCTGCTGTTTAGGTTTTTTACATATACATGCGCATTATATCAGATCCAGGTGACAATGAAAATATTTTTATCAGTGTTCTGCTCTGCTCTGGTAAAAGCTTGTACAAAAGAATACCTAAATTCATATAAGCACAGCAGGGAATAAAAGACAGTTTCAACAAAATCAGCAGGGAGTTTTCCTGGCTGATTGTCTGCTCATTCTTTGCAATCACTGAGCGTGACACACCCTGTGCCATTACTGTATCATCTCTAGCAAGAGTATAGGGCTGGGACTGCCTGATGCATACACCTGCCACTCAGAACTGGAGCTGTTTAGACTATTTGACTGCCTGGCTCCATCATCTTACAAAATCTAAACAGCCTACAGGTACTTTCCTACAACATTGCACTAAACTTTTCGTCTGTCCCTGAAGAGCCACTATGCAAAGCAGTCACCTCCTCCAACCTCCCATTAACATACACATGAAAGTGTGGAGGAGTCTAAACAGAACTGTGATTAGTCTGAACATAAGACCTATAGAAAGCAGTGCATAAAAAACAGACAGTGGGTTGTCTCTCTTCGCACAAAGGCAAGATAATTTAGTCTGGGTGTCAGTGGGTGTGAGTGATTGACTTTGTAATCAAAAAGATTGTTGTGCAACAAAACCAATGAGTGACTCAATTTCAAATCAACATTAACAAAAACATGAAATGTTTTTCATCTCATTAGCAAAAACTTTGAATGCACACAAGCACACAGAGTAACACAAGCACATGGCACCCAATCTGAAAATACGTGGTAATCTACAGATGACTGATTAAATGCTGTCTTACCTTTCTGTGATGAGACAGTAGTATCTGTAATTAAAAAGAGGAGAAGCACAGAGGAATGTGTTAGGACGCAAGTAACAAAAAAAACCACCCAAAAGCATAAACGGTGTGAGGGTCAGGTAGGGTAGGGTAATATACAAAAAAAAGTGGTCCCTTGTCTGAGACCTGTTAGAAATATCCACGCTACCATGAGGGAAATTGTGCAGTAGATGTGCTGACAACACACACAGATTACACACATTAGATTAAAATTTCTTTACTCCACAAAGAGACACCAGGTGGAAGACAAAAAAGCATCTGAGCAAACACATTGAAGGGAGGCCCTCAATTACGAAGATGCAAGTCTCCTGACCCTGGAAACCCCTGATCTCTTACACAATTTACCCTGAGTGTGCTTTCCAACATACAAAAACAAGTCCATTGAAGTAGAATAAGACAGACTAAATCAAATCCTTTCAGTAAGCATTTTAGTTTCTTATGCAGAGGCCACTGGAGACATTCCTGGCCCACAGGGGGAGGATCAAACCATCAGCAGCTTGGAGGGAAGGATGTACTGCAACATGTTTTTTAGATAACAGCGAACACTTACAAAAAATCTAAAGGAAAGAATCACAGTAAATTTAGCTTATTGTTCTCATAAAATATTCAACAGGATAGTGTTTTCAAGTTCCCAAGGTTTCATTTTAATTTAATAGACTTGTCAAAGTTGCAGGAGTATAAGCATAGTAAAAAAAATAAAGTTTTTTTTTCCTTTGTAACTTTTTACTTTGAGCAGTTCAAATTCTTTCCTCTATTGGCCATGTGCCCAAAAAGCCCAAATGGCCGCAGACGTGGGAGGGGAATAATTGAATCCGGAAGGATTTGTGGTGTGCTGGGCTGAGGAAGTGATAATCCAAAACTCTGCCTAATTGCCAGAGTAAAGATGGCGTCCATTGTGAAGGTGGCGTCGGTGTTTATCAAGGCAGTGTGCCGTGGGATTGGACTGAGCATTAGGGCTTTACACACTTTTGTTTTGCGAGGTGTTACAGTGGATTTGAGCAAATATTGGCCCTCTGGTTATTACATGGTCTGATTGTCTGCTATGCAACTGTCCATAAGCTCTGCACTTCTACCCTAATCTGAGAGGAGGCTTCAAATAATTAGTCAGTGAAGCACTCTCACAGCCCAGTGCAGTCAACCTTATCACTAAAAGAAAAATCCTTGGTCCATTTCCTTTTCAGCCCAAAGGCTTACAATCCCTCACTACTGTTAAAACCTTCGGGGCAGTGGCAGAGCCGATAAAATAATGCCTAACATGTCACAACCACTGGCTCTTATACTACTTTTTTTTCCCCCATTTATTATGTAAAAGAAAGATTGCTATATGTCAGACAGTAATGCCCTGGTAAGTGCTTGTAGTAAAAGAGTGTCTTATAAGTAGATTTTTTCCAAACATTACAATTTTTTTATTTCTTTTAAATCAAAGACAAACAAAAAAGAACGGGTTCAAGAAAGACTAACAATCTGTTTTAGGATATATCTAAAGCAAGTGATCAATCACATGTTCTTACAGTTGAAAAACATATATGTTACTGCCTACCCCATCAATACAGTTTGATTACTGTTACTAATTTAAGGAGACCTTTTTAGAGTGTCATCAAATGACACAAGAAGCCTAAAATCCACTGACAACTGACACACAAATGTCCCTAAAAATCAGTTCTGTTTTTAATTAAGTTGTATGCCACCAGATTTTCTTATAAAAAAAAAGGAGAAGAAAGAAAGAAAGACAGAAAGAGAGGAACTTTATTCTGAAAAAACAATAACAAAACGAGAAAACCTAAAATCTGAATCTTCGCCCCACTTCATATTTGCCTGCTTTATTTTACTAAAAAAGCGATCCCATAAACTGCAACTTAAAAATAAAATGGAACAGAGCCATAAAGTGTGTTTGTGTATGTGTTTGGTATACACAATAGATCATCAACTGAATGTCCAAATGTTTATCATAGAATCACAATCAGTGAATTTACACATTGTTACACACAACTCTAAAACTATTATGTCAAGCCACTGAAAACCCCACAGGATTTCTCAGTGTAGCTGATGATAAGTTTATAAGGTCAGCAGAAAACTGCTGTTGTAGAAATCTTTTTAGTAGTCTATAACACTCTACTGTATCAGTTTGACTTTTGTGTTGACTTTTCACAGTAATACACAGTACAGTGGACAGACAGTTTATAACTGACTAAATGCAGCTTTAAGCAAAAGAACTGGCAACAAAGAAACAGAGGCAACACAATTTAACAGATTTATTTTTAATGTAACAAGGTTTAATTTGGCATAATTAATTGTCACTGCAAATAGTTACCTGCAGCAAACAGCATAATGCTACACTGTGTGTCACTGTCTTCCTGTCGACACTGATATAATACGCAGGCAAAGAAATTTGAAGGAAATGTAGTAACATGCTCTTTTAACATTGTTTGAATAATGATAAATAATAAACACACACCAGATTGGCTATAATAAATCATTAAAAGAAAGCACTTCTTCCTCTCCAGAACTTGCTGGGTTGAAGCATAGACTACATGCTGATGGATGTCAGTGCACATAAATAACTCTGCTGTTTAGGGAGGCAAAGAAAAACCTCTGTCATTGATTACTGCATTTCTTCCCAGCTATCAGTGGCTTATGTGGATTTGAAGACTAATTTGCAGTGAATATGTGAATAATGTTTTATGTGCCAATGCACACATAGCAGCACTCCTGTGGGTTTGAGTATTATGCAAAAAAGGGAATATGTCAATATGTCAATTCCACAAGTATGTAGTTGAACACGGTAAAGTTAAGGGTGCCTAAAAGCATGCCTGAGGATACTAAAAGCTAAACATTTTGAAAATAACTGTATCAAGTAAGGAAATAAATATGTTTATCTCCGCCTTTCATAAAATTAGCTTCTTAGTGTCAAAGAGGTCAAAAGAAAGAAAAAAGAGAGACTGAAAGGCAGACTGATGGTAAGCTATTTCATTATTTATGCACACTCATAAGTAGACTTAAATGTAATATGATTTCTCTCATTTTAAAAGGAGGACAAGTTAAAAAGCAAAGACTAAATTACATTTTAAATATTCTAATCTAATCAAGCTTTGTTATAAACACTGTCTAAATGTTTATAACATTCACTACCCAATAAAATATAATCTCCCTGCCCAAAGACTACTTTTTCATCCAATATATAGAAAGACATTTAAAAGAGTAGAAATAAAACTTCACAAAATGAAAAGCTGCCAGCTTAAAACTATGCATGTAACAGCATACCCTTCCTGATATACAGACTAACTGAATTCTCTAAGTAAGGCCATCTACTATAGAACTGAAAAATAAATACAAACATAAATACATATACATAAAACTGTTTTGCTACAGTCACACTAGGGAAAACCATGGTCACCAAAGCATGACCAAAATTATTGCAACCATGTGCAATGAACAAATTCATTGCACATGGTTCCCTTTAAAATAGTTGCTTTAAAGATGAGGACCAAGTCTGTGAACACTCGTCAGTTGCCGAATTCAAAGTAAGTTTGGTGCATCAAGACAGCAATAAAACGGCAGATAAGACAGAGTCAGTCTGCTATCAGTTTGAAACTGAATGGGGTCAAGCTGGTAATTACATTCAAACTGTGATAAATCCTACACAGAAATTCAAATTAACTAGTTACATTCAGAATCCAGTCAGAACCTCAAAATGTCATATATAAATTCAGAAATTCCTCCACAAATAGTGATGTACTTGCAGGACAATTTCAATTTAACTGCAAAATGACATAGGCACTCAGCAACCTTGCTTTTATATAAAAATGTAAACAGAATACAACCAGTTGGCAACCAGTTGAGTTGCACTCATCAGCGCAGATTGACTCTGATTGATTACACTCAGATTGATTGCACTCTGTAAATTAAACAACAATTATTTGCAAACCTGCGGCAATCTGTCTGAGAGTGACTGCAGTCGGTCTGAGTTGGACCACAATTATTTGGAAACAGTTGCTTCCTACCAGACAGTCTGCAATTACCTTCCGAACGAGAGTGGTCAACCAGAAGTTGAGGGTGTAGCATGTTCAACCTCTGGGCGACCTTCTGGTCACTGCAATTACTTGCAATAAGTCTCTGACAGCAAAAAACATTGATGCAGTCACCAGACAACCAGTCACAAGGAAGTTGACGTCCTATTTTTACTCTAATGTGAATGAGCCATTTCACAGTAAAGATGTGTCATATAAATCAGAATACCGGTATATTTGGTCCTCCATTGCTTTACCAACTTAGCCATAGCTACCCATACTGCACAGATCCGAGGTGTTGTTGGTTGGCTGTTCTATGTTTCATGTTTTATGTCCAAGGTCTCTTTTGACCATGACAATGAACCCCAAGCTGCTCCAAATGAAAGATGAGCATCTAGTTACGATTTATCCCAGAAGTTGTTAATCAATGTACTACATGGTAATCAAGAAAATCCCACCAAAAAAAGCTGCCAAAGTGTCAATTTCACCATGCTTCAGCAGGAACAAGTTCATTGTTGAAACACTGGTGTAGGAGTGGTACCACTGACTACCTGAAGGAATCATTACAACTGTTACCACATCATCCCACATCACTATACAGCATTGTGCAGACATTCTGCAAAAAGATAATCAAATTGGATCTGGGTTTTTATGCTTTAAACTCTAACAAAAGTAGCCAAACTTTGCAAAATATGTTGTGCTGTAAAAGTTGACACTTTGTACCATGGATGACAGTTGGCGTCTGTTTTCTGTCATCAGTTTTTTATATAGTTTGGCATATTTTTTACCATCTGTCACATGCAAGCATAAAAATATAGAACTTTATTTGCAAGGTAAGCTTCTATTTGATTGAGAATGCTTTCTCTCTTTGTGACCAATGAGCTTGTTCTTTCTATCCTCACTGCGTGTCTACATGATGAAATAGCATACCTGCACAGGACTAGACTGAAGTCATAAACATTGCGTGATGGATTTAATAATGATAGTGAGATTTATCACCACCAGTGATGAGTGTAGCTTCAAAATCTCTGGGCTGAAGTGTGCACATTTTGGAGATTTTACCTGCCTTACTGTACATGTCTTTTCAACCTTACATTCACAAATTCTTCAGTGTGACCCTCGACTAATGGAAAGTATAGATGTATAATGTCAGCACACAAATGCAGCAGATCAACTTCTAAACTAAAATCTCACAATCTCTGTTTGGGAATAAAGAGAAAACAAGTTTATTTTCTGACTGCGGACTGACTGACTTCAGAGATTCTGAGATGCTCTTGGGTCATTAAACTCAGCACACAAATGATATGAATATCAACACAGAACAGAAGCATTATGTAATTAGTATTAAAATCACACTAAAAGCAGTTTTAGAGACATCATTATTTAAAATCAACCAACAGGAGGTCACTGCCAACTTGTAATACTTAGGCCTGACTTAATGGACCATAATACTATATTTGAATGTTAAGAGTGTGTGGATGTTAAGGAACTGCAAGCTGTTCTTCTACAGTACAGCTCCCTAAATGACTGAATTAGACTGCTATTGACCTCTTAAAGTCATGGCCTTCCAACAGGCCAATGTGGAAATTGTTTTAATTACAAACAGAAATTGGGTTTGATTTTATCCCCCCATCATGATGCAAGAAATCTTTGCAGCAAATCATTGCCTCATCATAATATATGAAAATGACATCATCACTGGAAGATGATTCAAGTGTGTATGTGTGATCATTTGCGTATGAATACACATAATGCAAGTATACTCATGTATATGTGTGTGAGCTATGAACAGATTGTGCAGACAGTGTTTCTATTAAAGTCTACAGAGTACATTAGAAACACATGCTCAGCCTGGAGATGATACACCAATACTGATATATCGTCACTATAATCTAATTAGGATAAATTCCAATGCTGTAGTTGTCCTTATCTTAATCATGCTCAGTCACAGGCAGTGGCTGCCCATCAGTTAGAATTAGAAAGAAAGGAAGCCAATATGTGATAGATGGTAATGCTAGTCATTTTTGATCTGGATATTAATGATGTTAATAATTTTAGGAACTCTAAGTGATCATATAGCTCATGTTAGGTGCAAAGAAAAAAAAAAGTCAAACCTTTGAAATCACATGAGGTGTGATCCAGAGGTTCTAGGAATTGGGCCACAAAAATCAAAGACCTTCTCTGATGAAAATTTGGCCATCTCCTCTTTGAGGTTATCTTCTAATGGACCTCTGGTCACTTATAGCATGGGTGTGATTTACAGATCACTTTTCGGATATCCCATTCTGTCCTCTTGCACCTGTGCCTCTGTGATTGTAATTCTTCCGGTGTGTCAAAATGGTGATTCTTGAACTTAATTTTTCACTTTGGGAATTGGAAAAAGTCACAGGGAGGAAAATCTGGCAGATGCGGCAGGTGATGACTGATGATTATGTTTGTCTGGCCCAAAAACTCCTGTTTTCAATGAACTGTGCTCTGGCACCTGATAGCATGCTCGCATGCAGCACAGTTGAGGTAGTTTCCACCTAGTCTTCTCCCTCTGTCACTTTAGGACTCTACAGTAGTACTCCACATTAATAGTCTCACCCTGGGGGATGAATTTCTGGTGCACAACTCAGTGACTGTCGAAAAAATGACTAGCATGCTCCTGTTGGTGCTCCTCATCTCACAGTGCAAGTGGTCATAATGGAAGATCAAGTAAGCAATCTAAAAATGTCAGCAGCTTTGAAAGTGGTCCAAATTGGAAAATTGGACAAATTTAAATCCGGTAAGGTTTTGGATTTTGATGGGTTGGTTCCGAGAATTTTTTTGTATCGTATCTAGAGTATGTATAGATGCAGAGATAATGTTATGATCTTACAAGTCCTTATCGAGACATTGTTTGTTAAGAGCCATTTAATACCAACGTCCTTTCCTGAGGAAACGGCATCCTCTATTCCCACAGTGGATGCTGAAAAAACAGAAAAGACCACTGTTATTCTTCCCATGACAACAGGTGATTGGAGAAAAAGGAAAGATGTCATCTACGGCTGAAGGCTCCAAATTACAGTCTAGATGAAAAGTCACTGGCACTCAAGGATAAAGGCAGCTTGTCACTGCCGTTAATCATTACATTCAAACTTTTTATTGATGAAAGAAGGACTTAACCTTAAAGTCTGTGAGATTTAAAGGTACGGACACGATTACAGAAAATCCATCTTTTCTGAGCTTCAACTTACATTTAAAAATGTAAACCACAAGCAACTGCACTTTTTTCTCATTAATAGCTTGCTATTTGCAATACATAATATGTTATTCAGACATAAAACTATAGAGCACATGAGGATTTGCATAATGTTTTTTACCTCTGGGGTGTAAAATTCTTGCATACCATGTCTCATTTAACTTATGCTTTAAGAGCGGATGGTTTTTTTTGTTTTGTTTTGTTTCTTTTTTTACAGAGAAGAATACAAGGAGACAATCCTAGGTTTTAATTAGCTGAGTGCAGCGCATGCTCATGTGCTACACACTGCACAGGGAGAGCAGGGAGTGCTGCCTTCTTGCTCATTATGTACTAATGAGTTGTCTATTAATGAAAATGGAAAGCATTTATTTTGTGAGCACAAAGGGTTCAGCTGGATTAATTACTGCACTACAGCAACAAAATGAAAACAGAAAGTGCAGCATCACTCTTGTGTGGCACATTACCCATTAACCAACTGTTATCAAGGCCTGGCGAATGTTGCTGCACAACACACTGTAGGAACAGAAACTGTTCATGCAGGCCATTAAAACTTCATGTGAAAGGCACTCTTGACACATTCTATACACTTTCTTTGATGTTTAAAAGCTTTCTCTCATATGAATCCATGTTATACTGACATCCATAAAACATCCTGTCAGCATAACATGGACATTTCGTTTGAGCACTATGACACCATTTCACCAGTAGGCTTCAATGTGACAGCCTGTATTTGCACAAAAAAAAAAAAAAAAAAGATTCAAGCTAGTTGCATTATTGTGCACCCAAGTAGTAGCATTTATATCTGTCAACAAGAATAATCAGGAAGCATAAAATAAGATCACCAAAAAATATTGTATTTTGATTTAAAAAAATGTTAAAAATATATCATAGTTTTGATAAAGAATTGTCAGAATTGCAGATCATATTCTCACCATGCCGGTGAAAAACAAGAAATCAGAAAGAGGAAGAAGTGCAGAACAGAATCATGCTACCTTCTAAATTGCATCCCTGTTATGAAAATGTAATTTTGTTGTGCTGCATTTCTTTTCTAATGGTCACCAAAATCATCCTAATAGTCCACTAATGGCTTGATTTCCCATTGGGCTCTCCTTGGAGAGGTCAGGAGTATGGGGAGTGTGTGGGCTCTGGCAGCCTTAGCAGATGGTTCTTGATCAGATATTAGAGGCTGGGCAGCGAGGTCGTCTGGCCTTGAGCATTCTGCCCTGCCTGGGGGATAACAACCCGGTCTGAACTTCCAGCTCCAGCAATGGTTCTAACGCCAGACGAATAGCTCTGCATCCCAGCCAGACTGCAGGGACATTGGAGCAGTGACAGACTGCTGTCCTTAAGCCTTGTGACAATCTGGGAAAAGCAAACTCAGAAACATGCTGTCTGCTGTAGTTTGTTTCCCTCCAGGAATTTGTTTCACTCGATTTGGGCTGAATCCGATTTGATGACAAATGCTTATGTAATTGCTACCGTAGTATGGTCTCTCTTGTAGAAATAATCTCACTGATAACAAAAATCCTACTTAGCTGGATATGAAGAAAAGCTATCCATTCACTACCATCACTGACTATTCTATTGTGGAAATATCTGGAGGAAAGGCTAATCATTAAATAACAGGAAGGCATTTATACAAATCTGCAATTTAAACCTCAGTTGTAGTGTATTAAAAAAAAGGGGGAGATATAGCAACAAGGAGGATCAAGTCTTTGTTATTAAAATTGGATATCAGTCTGAGAACAGCAGTGTATGAATGTCTTTTGTAAAAAAAAAAAAAATAGAGATATGATAAGATAAATCCTGCTTAGACAACTGTGAATCATTTTTTGCCATTCAAAGCTTACAATTTCTTCAACATGCCTCATCTGTCTGTCTTTCCCTCTTCTATCGACAAAGCTACAGAGAAAGTGGGGTGAATACACAGCAATCTGAGCTTTATTTATCCTTTTCGCGGTGAAAGTGGCAGTCCAAAATGGCAGGGCTTCGGATATGACCTTCAGTTAGAGTGGTTCTCCATCAGTCATGAATGCCACCCACAGATCAGACAGTGGATGAAAAGTAGTGGCACCTTCAGTCCTCTTCATGTACTCTGCCTTTTTAACCTCCCTCACAGCTTTCCACAAGAGATTTCTCTTATTTTACTTTCCTGCCCCCCATTTTCATTTCCCTTCTCTCCTTATACTGTCCTTGGCCTAGCTTTGTTTGGAGTATGCTTTCTTTATGCTTTCCTTTACAACACTTTTTCTCATTGTTTCCTCTCTGCATGCATTCTTGGCAGGTAGCTTATGCAAGATCTGGCACAGACTCTGGATTTAGGAGTAAAATGCATTATGTAAATGAATGTTTTGCATATAATATATGTCAATGCAAACACTACATCTTGGAGTGAGATAATAAAAGAGGAGACAGGGAGGGGATTTATATTATCACAAAAAAATTAAATAAGAAACCACCTGACAAGCATGGAAACTGAAACACTTGCTCACTAGTCAACCCATTTTGTCACCTCCACTAAACTGATGCTAACACTTATTTTATTTTACACATCTTTTTTGTTGGGCTGCTTTATCTTTGTAAATTATGATGAGCAGTTCAGCTTAGGATAGTCTGATTACAGTATTCAAAATTTTATATTGTTATAAACCCTACAGCCTAAAATCTCATTTTAGCACAGTTTTCATAAATTTAACACCCAGTCCTCCATCAGAGATATTATTTGCGTCCACTCTACTTAATAGCAGATATTTTGCAGCTGGCACTCTCTTTAATATTCTGAAAGAAATAAAATATTGACATGTGTTTCACAATCAGCATAAACACACACAAAGACAAACTCGCAAGAGAAAAACACACACTTCATACACATAACCACACACACAATGACAGAAACCTTCAAAGTGAAACAAAAGACAGCAACAACAACAACAGAATATTTTCTTTTACTTAACAGTAAAACAAAAAATGCTAAATAAATACTGACCAAGAGCAGATGTAGTATTTTTTTTCAGCTATACATATCTTAGTTTGAAAAGATAAAAGAGAAGACATTGTCAGTCTCAATGGAAGAGCTGCAATGCATTGTTTCAGGATTTTGTTATCTAAACTGAATTATAGTCAAATGCAATATTCTCTTTTAACAAGTATACATTTTGTGAATTGTTGCATTCTTAGTTTCATTTTAACTTACTATTTCATGCACATTTATTAAAAAAAAAAACTTTTTTTTCAACCTTGGGGCCCTTCTCAATAATGACTAAATAACAAAAACTACATCTCAGTATGAGACAAAAATTACACAGGCCTTTGGGTAGACTGCATCTCCGCATTCATTTAGTCAGTGCACACAGTTTATAGCTGTAGGACATCATGAACTTAAACTTTCTTTGGAACATTTGGAATTAAATATAATGCATTAAAAGTGCAATAAACTCAATGTTATTGAAGTATAAAGGTTGATGCTTTTAGTCTGACTGCCAGAACAACTAACAGGATGAAAATACGTGTATACATTTTCAGAAACAGTTACTGTGGATGCATATTATAAAAAATCTAAAGCACTTAAGTAAACTGAACAAGTAAAAATTACAGCAGAATGCCGTAGAATACAAATTTTACTGTAGTCCTCTATTAAAACAGTTTTTTTATGCATGACAACACAATGAATCAGCAAATCTCAAATCAGCATACAAAAAGGGCCACTACATAGTGTTGTGCTCATCCCCTTGAGGTCAGCTTTACCTTGCATAATATATACAAAAACTTGGCTCTTACTAAATGGAAAATATCCAAAGTATGCTACAGCCAGTATAAATATTAATTGAGCATGTTGATATTTGATTTAGAATAAGTAAATTAAATGAATTTATTATTCAATCAGATAATTTTCTGTCTACATACAATGTATATATGTATGTATGCATTTGTTTATTTATTTATTCTATTTTTTAAATTTAGGAACTGACTGTGCAACACACCAACATACACATGATAAAATTAGGTATAATTCTAGGAGCTGTATGGAATCCACACTGCAATACAATACAGAGAAGTGGTAATGTCAAATGAATCTTGCAGGTTTAAGTTGGGCCACATAAATGAATGAATTGAAGATGTTATTTGTGACAAGTCTAAATTTCATTACTAAAAGAAAATCACTTGTTCTTTTTTATTATAAAGTTAGTGTTGACTGCACAATGTAATAGGTATAGAATAATGATATCATCTGCATTTAGACTGGTTCTCTATAAGCCTAGCTTTCACTATGCAATTCTATCTGCCACCAGGTAAAACACTTCCCCGGAAGACGAATGCTTAAAAACACAACAAAAACAGAAAGAAGAACACACTTTTGGGTTAAAATGGAAGACTTTAGAACAACCACAGTAACTCTAAAACCTATAACCAGTAAAAGGAAAAGATGCTGTCAAAGAAGGCAAAGAATTCAAAGAAGGAGAGTAAACAAGAATGAATCTCAGATGGGTATTCACTTGAAGAGAGGTCAGGGGCTTGAAAGGGTTTTATCAGACATTCAGTAAGCATAATTTCTACTAGATAAGAAAGACAGGCACCAAAAGCTGCTTACTCATTAGTCTGGCTGCAGCACTGAGGTCTTTGTGGCAGAGGTGCAAGTAGGGGCATAGAAAGTTGTTGCAACTTTAAATGGACTGAAAAGCATGTGTATTGTTTGCATGTAATTATGGTGGATCCATGTGAACTCATGGAGACTGAAAAAACTAGCAGGGCCATACTCCTATGCTGAAATAACCAACTTTTGAAAAGAAATACATGTTTAAAACCTGGTAAAATAAATAAATAGACAAAAAAAAATAAAAATTACATAGATATACATATATACATACATATATATATATACACACACACAGACTTTTGGTTTCCATTTATCCATTTTTTTCTGCTTATCCAATTCAGGGTCGCAGGGGGGCTGGAGCCTACCCCAGCTGTCATAGCGCAAGAGGTGGGGTACACCCTGGACAGGTCAACAGTCTGTCGCAGGACTAACACAGAAAGACAGACAACCACTCACACTCACATTCACACCTAGGGCCAATTTAGAATCATCAATTAACCTAACTTGACTAACTGCGTGTCTAACTGCTCGACTAACTTCATGTCTTTGGAGAACCCATGCAGACACGGGGAGACATGCAAACTATACACAGAAAGGCCCAGGCCAGATGGTGGAATCAAACCCAGGAGCTTCTTGCTCTGAGGCAACAGTGTTAACCACTGCGTCACCGTGCTGCCCTACTTTTGGTTTCTTTAACTAATTTTCCCCTTCATAAAGGAGGGTACAAGGGTTAATTCTCTAATTTAGATTGCATTAACTCTTAAAGTTATGCATTATTATTTGACTGACAAGTGGATGCTGACACAAGCAGCAGTAGCCCATAGCTGTTTGCAAGGCTTCACCTCAACTAATTTGAGTCACTGAACTGGACTTAACAACTGTGTTTGTCTCTTTTGGAACATTTTAATGCAATATTTGACAAATAATTCTATCATCATGCTCCCCCAGCAAAAAAATGCTAAAAATTAATATTGTGCAAATACCGTCCAAAATAAAGTTCAAACATGAAACAATTAATCTTAAAGAAATGATGATAACTAAAAAGTCCTCAGACTATAGCAACCACTGTAGAACAATATAACTGCAAGTCTGGTACTTTTGATCATGTTCACACAGAGGCATGTGAGACACAGAGACAAGGAATGGAAAGTGTATACATATTACTCTTTCAGGTCCAAAAAATACAGGATTGGAAGAGATTTCCTCTTAAAGTGAAGTATGGTGTCTTTCAAAACACTGCACGTACAAAGTGCAGTTGATGCTTTTATTCAACATTGTGCCAGGGACTCTATAAACCACTTGTGGATGCACTGTAGCAGAACATGAAAAACAGCCACACAACAGCCTCAAGGCCAATGAAAGAGCTATAGACTGTCTGCAACCTGAATGTCTAATTCAGAACCGAGGACAGCTCCTCAAGCTTGAGTCTGTTGAGGTGGCTCACCCCTAGCTGCAGCCTGTTGGCTGTTTATAAGACAGTTTCAGTCTTCTCTGTCAAGGTAATCCAGTTGTCCAGCCACACTAGCTTCCAGTGTTAAATTTAATCTGTGATTCAGCAGTTTTAACTGGAAATAGCTTTACTAGATTGTAAAATACAACTACTGTATGTCTAGCTATTGGAAAAGGAGACTTGGTGCATACGTATTACTGCCAAAGCAAACATAATTATATTCTCTTCTTAACTTTGAGATATATAGAATAAAAGAAAAAAAAATCATATTGTAAATGACTACCAGAGTAGTTACTGAGCCTCTTAACTTCATGTAGCCTTTGCAATACAAAAAAATGGGTATTTTCCACCAGCACTCAAAATACAGTATGCTCAAGATGCCCAGCTTACCTTATTATTTAGAGACCAGTGATCTCCATGTAGTAAGGTAACTTATTCATGTGTTTTTTTACAAAAGCACATCCAATCACAACCTGATGCAGAAAAATAAAATCAGACTTTAGAGCCCTGACACACTTGGGGCCTATCATGTTACCAGTGAAGCTTTAAATCACCTAGTGTGGAAGGAATGGTTAGTCAGTTGGAAAGGAAGAGGCAAGTAGACAACAGCTCAACAACAACACCTCAAGTGAATGAGTCCCACTGAACCTTAAACACATTTTCAAATTCAAAACACATTTTGTGATTGTGGAAAGCTGTCGTTTTCAGAAGAATGTTTTGTCAGGTAGACATCCAAAATCAGTGTTCAAGGTTGAAGAGGGAAATACTACCACACTAATTGAAGAATATCTGCTCTCTTTGCTGTCCTCTGCAGGGAGAACTGTAGCACTCCCAAGGCGACAAGGAATGAGAGAGAAAGATTAGATAGACTGTAGGATGGTTAACAGCAATAAAACACTTTGAGGACAACAAAACGACAGGAAGTTAAGAACACTAAGACATATTTGCTCACTGGAATGAAAAGTGAGATAAATGTAGAGTTGGAGATGAAGGGAGTGAACTTGGACAGAGGAGAGATGTAGTGATGCAGGGCCAGCTGAGGGATCAGCACACTCTGTCACACTGTCACACCCAACAGGCACCACTGTCAATCACATGCACATACACATTTAAGACCATAAGGAATAGTACATCCTCTCAAAAACACACACAGACACAAAAATAAAAATCAACAAACACATGCGTATGTATATGCAATACTAGTGCTGATCACATTTTCAACTTTTCCAATCCAATATCAGTACATTAACAACAACACATCATAGCATAGAAACTGTACTTTTAAAAGTTTATAATGATCTTTTACTAATTGCTGACTCAGGTGAGTTAGTGCTTTTAGACCTGAGTGCTATGTTTGATATAGTGGATCATGGTATCCTAGTCTCTGGACTGGAGAGCTTTGTGGGCATTAAGGGAACTGCTCTTAAATGGTTTAGATCCTATTTAACAGGCAGAAGTTTTTCTGTCAGGCTGGGTGGCTTTTCATCATCATCAGCTCCCCTTACATGTGGGGTCCCTCAAGGATCTATCCTCAGCCCAGTACTCTTTTCTCTCTACTTGCTCCCATTAGGTTCAATTTTCAGGAAATATAGAATCTCATTTCCCTGTTATGCCGATGATTCTCAAATCTACTTTCCTCTGAAAAAGAATACTACAACCTCGTTGAAAGTCTTGCTGGACTGTCTTGCCGACATAAAATCATGGTTGGCACTCAACTTTTTGAACTTAAATGAACAAAAAACAGAGGTTGTACTGTTTGGACCTCCTGACCATCTTTCCTCTCTTAAGGGTGACCTTGGCCTCTTGGAAAATTCCAAGACTCTTGACAGGCACACGTAAACAAGACCATATTTCCCCTGTTTTGGCTTCTTTACACTGGCTTCCAGTACAGCTTAGAATTGATTTTAAGATTTTATTGTTTGTTTTTAAGTCACTTAATGGATTAGTACCCGCTTACCTTTCTGAACTTTTAACTATGTATATTCCTAATAGATCTTTAAGGTCAGCTGATCAGATGCTTCTGGTTGAAGCAGACTAAAGCACAGAGGAAACCGGGCCTTTGCTGTAGTTGCGCCTAAACTTTGGAACAGTCTGCCTCTTCAAGTTAGGGCCTCTCTCCGAAACTCCATCCATCCATCCATCCATTTTCTTCCGCTTATCCGGGGTCGGGTCGTGGGGGCAGCAGCCTAAGCAGAGAAGCCCAGACCTCCCTCACCCCGGCCACCTCCTTCAGCTTATCCAGGGGAACACAGAGGCATTCCCAGGCCAGCCGAGAGATATAATCTCTCCAGCGTGTCCTGGGTCTGCCCCGGGGCCTCGTCCCGGTGGGACATGCCCGGAACACCTCCCCCAGAAGGCGCCCAGGA
>VUQS01050679.1:22764-35264 GCA_015108495.1 Heterochromis multidens | reverse complement strand
GCCAGTTAAACACCCTGCCCAAATAGCCTGCATACCCTGCGGTGTAATTCAGGCACCATCGGAAAACATTGCATTACCATCCATCATAACACGCGCCATAACAACCAAATAACCAGCGCCATTAAACATTTACATCATCCAGGGGATTCACTGAGAATGAGGCTACCAGCATGCACCTTGAACCTGATAGGCCCCCTCATCCAGTCACCTCCTCACAGAGTAACAGATCGAAGAACATAAAGAGTGTGTGCCAGCAAACAAACCTCGCCAGCAGACCCCTGGGGAGAGGAGGGGAAGGGAAGCAACACGGGGAGATAAATCTATTGATTTGAGATCAACATGCTGCATTGGTGCTTCCCTGAGGGACCTGCAAAATTGAGGGTAGTGTAATGGGGTGTGTGTGTGTGTGTGTGTGTGTGTGCTTGTGGTTTTAATAACTTTTATAGGTTTTGATTCAATGAAAGTATTACAGAAGTTTCAAACTAGTTTCAAAGAATAATACAAACACAGGAGGTTAAAGGCTTTTAACGAAGTTCGAAAAGACTCATTGGGAAGGCTGAGATGTTATTTTAAGCTATAATGTAGCCAATAAAATATACTGACGTGCTAAATAAAGAGAATCCCATTCATCACAGTAGGGTTATTTGTGGTTATTGTGCTTAAAAGAAGCATTTTGGGAGAGTCTGTGGGAAGTCTGCATGAATTAGTCAAATAATTAATAAACCTGCAGGTAATTCATGATGTGACATAAATTTCTGCATTTAAATACAGATTAAGGGACAGATTTTGACTTAAACTGACAGTGAATGATCATTGCTTCTATCACTCTCATAAACATGACCCTAAAGGACTGGGAGTCAGTTTAGCTTATCATAAGGGGAAACGGGGAGATTGGCTCAGTTCAGCTGGAAAGAAAGAAACATGTTACATTTTGTTTGCTTAATCTGTGCAAAGATAAAAGTGCAAAAACCTCAGGCTAGGGTGGATTTTGTTACGTCTGGACAGAGCCAAGCTTAGCTAGCTGGCAGATGGTTGTGGCTTTATATTTACCAGACAGATGTGAGTCTCACTCTCAGCAAGAAAGCAAATAGGCAAGTTTTTTAAAATGCCATACTCTTCTAATCCTTTCAAAGATGCACAATATCCAAAGTTTGTAAAATGCAGACCAGCTCAGTCATGGATTCAGCTACTTGAGCAATTATACCAGGCCTTAATCCGGTATTGAAAAAGGTTATTGATTCTTGTTAGGCCCATAGAGCCTGCAGACTCCAGTCAATGTTAGTGAGTAGTTGAGCTACATTTGGTTGTAAGTGGAGACAGGGAAGTCCTCACACTCATTAACCCTTTTAGATGAGCAACATTGAACAGTGGGCAAAATATTTCTATTTTTCCATCAATATTTCATCACTGGCTTAGGACAAACAAAGCCGAGGGCTTTGACCGTAATGGTCCCATCTGTCTATAGATCTTCAGGACATCATGTATGGGTGTCCTTTGACACTAGAAAATAGGCTTCGACATCAAGGTAAAAACACACACACACACACACACGCACACACACACACACACAGACACACACACAGAGGAACCATGGATGTTAGCTAGCCTGGAAGGCTTTATTTTGATGGTTCCTCACAGATGGTCTCTTGATGTTGCAGCAGGAGATCAAGTTTCAGGAGTATGAATGAAGTGCACATCTGAGCTATAAAGACACATCAGTGCTTTCAGACTAGCATACATAAGTGGCATTTATACCCAGTATGTGAGCCACAGAAGTATTCATCTAATTAATACATTAGGTGTCAGAAACTTCTACTCCCATCTCAGTTTATTCAAAGTATTCAATTTAATGGACTTTGGTTAAAAGAGATCCTTCACACTTGTGTTTCATATAGAAAACATGAGGTGGTTATCCTCATGTATATGCTATTAATACTGTCCTTTTCAGTTTAGTTCTTCCAGTTAATACAAAAAATATTAATATAAATAATGTATTCATAGTAGTCTAGCAGAATTAGCACTGTGCTGCAAATCACTCATTGTTTCTTAGCTGAGAATGACCTCATCAGCTTTGCCAAGCCCATAAGCTTTCTACACTAACCCCAGGGGACCAGTCCATTAACCCTTTACCTGCGAAGTAAAGCAGCATTAAGTGAAATGGTGCAACACAAAAAGCAGCTGGCAGTTTATTCTATATATTTATTATATAAGTGTCTGTTATTAATCCAGGTAGGTATAAAAATATGATGTGATGGTGGTAAGAACACTGTGTGTATGTGGTACCCTGGAGGCTGATGAAGAAACAGACATAGTGGGGCAGACATCACAGAGCCGTCATGCGGCTTCCTGGGCTTGGGTTACACACAAACCATAGTGAACAAGAGCTACAATGGCCTGTAATTGGTGGTAATTAACGGTCTGTGGTCATTGTTCCTGTCTTATTGTGACTGAAGAGGAGAGGTCAGTGAAAAAAGGGATCCCTCTCCACACTGACAGGCAGATGAAGAGTGCAGATTGAATGGGGAAAAAGACAGCAGACATTCTCATGTGCTTTGTTCTGTTAATTCCTCAATAAATTAATATCACAACAGATGGGTAAAAACCTGGCAATTTTCAATCTGGTAAGTTTTCAGTTTTAACTTCAATAAATACAAGAAATATTACAACCTTTGTAAATTCAAAAACCAAGAAGCAAGCCGCAACATAACAACTTAAATAAATGGAGTCCTGAGAAGTTTGTTCAAAGCAGAGGTTTGAAGCAGGTAACAAACATCCATCCAGCCATTCTTCTTAACTGCTCGTCCAATTCAGAAATGAGGGGGGGGGGGGCTATCCCAGCTGTCACAGGGCAAGAGGTGGGGTATACTCTGGAGAGGTTGCCAGTCTATCGCAGGGTAATAAACATGATCTCCTGAAAAAGGACAGGGATAGAAGCAAGTAAGCCAAAACATAGTCATGGGACATAGGATACAACAAATGACTTTATTAGTGGGTAATACATTTATTAGTTTTCTGTGGCTCAACTGTTCAGTCATTTATTGAAACTGGTTGTTTTTGCCAGGTTGAAAATGCAGCGCCCAGACCACAATCCACTTATTTTTTAAAAACATTTGCAACTGCAGCCTTGATAAATGAACATTTTAGCTGTGAAATAATGGATTTGTGACACTAGTAACTACAAATTTCAGACATTTGTAGCTGAATTAGATGGAATGGAAGTTTGGACATCATCCAAAGAGATGTTTACATTCTGGGAAAAAAAGAGTTGATCGTATGTAGCTTATAACTGATCTATAAATTAATGGTAACTTAGAGACCATTTAAGCGACACTAAATGGAATGGTTAAATAAAGACAGCACATAAACTAAACCTTCTTGTTATTACCACCTTTGAATATTTCTTTTCCAACTTTCATTGCCGGCGGCCCTCTGCGCTTCAGCTCAAGAGGTCACGGACCGTGATCCACAACAATAGCCTCCTTTGTACATGTGCTGCAGGAGAGTGACAAGGAGTGGAAGGCTAGTCGACCTGGACTCCTGAGGAGACACAGTTGCACAGAAGTGTCCATTAGGAGTGTCCATCGGTCCTGTGACACCGCTGACTTTCATGTCACTCTATTGTTACACAGCTCTCCCCTGAGAGGTAGACACAGTGGGTAATGAGGGGTAATTGGTCCAGGGTCAAGGATGATTAATTCCCTTGGTCAGGTGTGGGCCAGTTTTCATACCTGCTTGGCTGGGCGGACAGGTAGGAGGGAGGGGATGGCGGATGGGATATGACATGTGATACAGTAGGTAAATAGACACACACACGTGCAGAGTTGCTGATTAGAGCAGTCTGCACTTAAATACAACGTACATATACAATCTTGTAATTCCTAAAAAAAACACACACACACACAAATCATGAATGTAAGCTATTATATCAGTAAAAAATTCCACAGGATCATATCTTTCTAGAAACAAAAGTGAAAAGTCACCACAGTCCTCCCCCCTCCAACCACTGAAGCCAGATTGAGATTGATAGCTGTCCCCATCCCTCCCGCCACCCCTTCAGCTTGACTGACTAATCTGAATAACTCTCCATCCATCCCTTCATTCTAACCAGGCAATTTTGGACACTGATTATCTTACAACCTGTGTGTGCACGACAGTAAATGCAGGGGCTGGCTGGTAATTGACCAGGCAAAGACTGAGACGCCTGCCGTGTAATTGTGCGGTGGCTGAGTGGCTGCTGCAGGACTGAAAGGGTCCGAGAATTTGTCTTTGCCCATTAGACCTGGCGGGGGGTCTCCTGTGCCTGTGGACCCTAATATGAGGCCCACAGCGTACCCAGTACTTCGATACAGGACTGACACTTTTCAGTGCTGGGAACTGGGAAGAGGCAGAAAAACAGCTACAGCATGGTATGGAGCATTGGAAATTTATTTTCAGACATGAACTTTGCATAATTTTGTGAGAATCGGGTTATTTTCCACAGTAGTTCTGTCTCACATGTAGCGCACAGTAGGAAATAGTCCGCTTCAGATGCGTTCACACATCAGTGCAATTCCACACGACCCAGACTTTGTACTAAGAAGCAGGTAGGCTAATGTCCAATTCACATTTGCATTCTCACATGCACCTCCGTTGAGTGATTGATAGTGCACGTGCTAAAATAACTTTAGACAGTGTTTTTAATATGCCTGTTTAGTTAAAATTGAAGAGAATTGTTCACACTGCTATGTCATAGTATAACACGAACCTTGGTTTAATGAAATGTACTATAATGGACCTTTTCCTTCACTCTGAGATACCAGGGTGCAAGGGAGTAAAGGCACCAAGATGTGCCAGCAAAATGTCTGCCACAGTATAAGAGGACCAGCAGTTGCCCTCACTGCAGGGGGTCAACGATTCAGTATTTCCTTTAATTTGTCACCCCCACTCTCTATTTAGCACTGAACCCCAAAAACATTGCAAATTGATGCAGGAGATCCAGTTCTTCTGTACAAAAATAGTTCCCAAGTGTATTTGTCGTAATAACCTTTGCAGTCTCGAGCTGCTTAGCTTCAGGCCAAAATGAGGAGTTGTAACCTAACTTCTTTGTTTTTTGTTTAAACTGCACACTTTCTTTTTCCATTTTTGAACTGCTGAAACCCCACCCACCCTACGTTGTCCATATTACACAACATTCCTACAGTGCAGAAGTTCTCCCTAACACCTCTAAACAGATTGATTTATTCCACATAGTTTTCTTGGTGACTGTTTCAGAGCTGTGCTTGACTCAGTGCAGTGGTGAGTTTGTGCATCTTTTTATTTAGTTATCCTGTTCATGGTTCTCCAACCCATCTGGTAAGCTTGACTTTTCTCTATACAGTTCAGTTTAACAGAGTTTCAGAATGACTTTTAAGCTCTTTGTTGTGATATCTAAAACTATTTTGCACTTGTTGAGACTGATAAATGTGCCCTTTTTCCACTTCAAGCTCTGTCACATCTTGATTGTTGGAGAAAAGGTGCTGTAACAATAACTGACCACCTAATTAGCATACATATTTTACTCATATTTGCAGCGGTACAGTTCAATTCAATTCAATTCGATTTTATTTCTATAGTGCCAAATCACAACAACAGTCGCCTCAAGGCGCTTTATACTTGTAAGGTAAAGACCCTACAATAATACAGAGAAAATCCCAACAATCAGATGACCTCTTATGAGCAAGCACTTAGCAACAGTGGGAAGGAAAAACTCCCTTTTAACAAGAAGAAACGTCCGGCAGAACCAGTCTCAGGGAGGGGCAGCCATCTGCTGTGACCGGTTGGGGGTGAGGGGATCAGCTGTAGCTTTATTACTTAATTTCATATTTTCATAACCTCCATGTTAAAGATAATTTTATAGATTTTCCTGCCTAATCGTATTACTTCCTATTTAAGTATTCCTGTTGAGTCCATACTGCACTATGTTCACCTATTCACAGATCTTTAAATAGTCATCCAAAACAGTATATCAATTTTTCATCCATTTTCTTCTGCTTATCCAATTCAAGGTTGCAGGGGAGCCTATCACAGCGGTCATATGGCAAAAGACAGGGTACACCCTGGACAGGTCGGCAATCTGTTGCAGAGCTATCACACTTACGATCAATTTAGAATCACCAATTAACCTAACCCCATGCGTCTCTTTGTGGAAGGAAGCTGGAGTACCCGGAGAGAACCCACACAAGCATAACGAGAACATGCAAACTCCACACATCCCAGATGGGATTTGAACACAGGAACTTCTTGGTATAAGGTGACAGTGCTGACCACTGTACCACTCACCAGTTTTTCAAAAAAAAAAAAAAAAGCTAAAATTGAACCTTTCAATACCCCCGTCTGCCTGTGTTCTGTAAGTGTGGGGACCCCATGCTTAGCAGTGAAATATACATATGAATCGCGTCCAATTGGTTTTCCTTCCGTCTGACTTGTGCCATTTGAGCTCAGAAACGGCCTCATTGCTTCCGCTCCAGTGCCATTATGTTCACTTCTGCAATGTTCCCGCTTCATCTGCATATTGTAAAATATGATACAGCATCCACAGGGCAGTGAGTGTGCCCCCAAGACTTAAACAGGCAGGCATTAAAAAAAAATACACAGTCATGCTTTTGATAATGAAACAACAATAAGTTGGAGGAAACACAGACAGTTCACGCCTTTTTATTTGAATACAAACAGTTCATGGTATTGACCTACTGATGCCAAGAGTAAAGAGGAATTCCAAAGACTAAAATACTAAGAAACACAAAGAGTTTATCCACAGTTCAGATTTTAAGAGTGAGTCAGTGGTCCTGTTGTGTGTGAAATGTCTGGTCCCAACTATGAAACCGTTCAGCACTAAAAGTGGCTTCTATTGTACTAACAAAACTAACACTGGACAATAAGGCATAAGGTAGACACTGGAGGCACAAAGGTTAAAATTATTGGTGTTTAAGATGTGATGGAGAGAGAAAGGAAGGTGGTTCCCTGGACTGATGCCAATTACTGCTTGTTGCTGGACAAACCCTGCAAACGGTGGTGTTCCCTTAACCTGTGGAGGAAAAATAAAGAATAAAATAAAATGAAGACTAAGAGGGGTATTTATGAGCATGTTTAGGTGTGAGTTGCCTGTAATAAACAGTTTTTAAAGCTGCTGGGAGTCATTCTTGTGATTCAACGACGGGGGCTAACCTGACAGCATTAATCCTGATGAAACCAGAGGCATCACATGGGTCATAGTCTCCCTGCACATCCATGCTGAAACAAAAAGAAGTAAAAAAAAAAAAGCAGGTGAGCCAACACACAGTAAAATCTGAAATTGGAGGACAACATAGTTCAAGAGGGACCAAAAACTGAAGGCAAAAGTTAGAGGACACTGGGGTAACAAACTGATGGAAATGTTTGCCGTCATTGGCATGAACATAAAGAAACACAGTCTCATCAACTGCTGGGATAACTGGATCATTGATAATCTACTAGTTGGAAATAATATTCCGATCGATTTTCCTCTGAATGCTCTTCTTTAGCATTGCTTGTCCTGAATGAAAGAAAATCAATACAGCAGAATGAAAACACACTCACGTATACAAGAACACAAAAGACGCACATAACCCATTTACAAACAATCCCATCATATCAACTGTGAGCTAAGTGTTGAGATGATTTTGTAATCTGCTGTTTGTCTTCCAGTTTATCCACTTCTCCTGAAAAAGTAGTAAATCTATAACTTGCAGCGGTGCATGTTCCATGTTGTTGAGGCTGCTTGTTGTGTAGTCATCTCTTCTTAGTGTGTCTCACAAAGAGTGCCCGTGTGCTGTAATTACAGTAGTTTCTACCTGCAGTGTTTAATAC
This sequence comes from Heterochromis multidens, assembly GCA_015108495.1. Classification (NCBI taxonomy): domain Eukaryota; kingdom Metazoa; phylum Chordata; class Actinopteri; order Cichliformes; family Cichlidae; genus Heterochromis; species Heterochromis multidens. The sequence goes on along the minus strand of VUQS01050679.1, from coordinate 27,422 downwards.
ACTCCCTTACTGAGTCCTCTCCTTCTATGACACCCCCAACTCCCAGTGTACAGCTTGCACTCATTCTTCAAAAGCACTTAGCAAAAGAGGAAATTGCCAACAAATGATAGGATAAACACTATAAAAAGAAAGGCCGACAACTAAATCATCAACTCTCAATACAAGGCTCCCTACCCGGCACCTGAACACCATTATGAGTGAGTGGCCACAAAGAATACGGCACTTTGCCTGTGTGTCTGCAAGCATGTGATTGTGTATTCCTTTAAGAAACCCTGCAGTCTAATTGAGAGCGGAGACTGCTGAGAGCGAGGAGGGTGACATTTCTGTCTCAGATGGGTGCGGCGAAGGGCTGTATTACCACTGTGTTAATGACGCCGTTTACTGTTCCCTATGGAGAGCCAACAGGATGTCAGCGGGAGTTTCATGCCTAATCTGGTCTGTGTGTGTGTGATTGTGACAGGTTTTCATGTAGTGGCAAATAAGTGTGTGTATGTGTGTGTGTGTGTGTGTGTGAGATATTGCTGTTTCCAGGTGTATCACTGTCAGGTACATGCATCTGTCAGTGGCACCGAAGAAGTAATTCATAACAAGCCTTTCATCAAAAACATAAATAAGTAGTAATTTTATATTCCTGTATATTAATGGGACCTTACCATCTTAAAAAAATGCGTTGTTAAGTAGTCTTACATGTTTTGTACAGCCTGAGAGACATTCTAGCAAGTCTGGCATTATATTTCTATGTCACAGATACACTCACTGGCCACTTTGTTAGGTACACCTGGTTAACTGCTCATTAATGCAAAGATCTAATCAGCCAATCTCATGGCAACAATTCAGTGCATTTAGGCATGTAGACACAGTCAAGACTACCTGCTGAAGTTCAAACTGAGCATCAGAATGGGGAAGAAAGGTGATTTAAGTGACTTTGAATATGGCATGGTTGTTGGCTGGTCTGAGCATTTCAGAAACTGCTGATCTACTGAGATTTTCCCACACAACCATCTCTATGGTTTACAGAGAGTGGTCTGAAAATGAGTAAAGATCCAGTTATCAGCAGTTCTCTGAGCAAAAATGCTTTGTTGATGCCAGAGGTCAGAGGAGAATGGCCAGACTGCTTTAAGCTGATAGGAAGGCAACAGTAACTCAAATAACCACTCATTACAACCAAGGTATGCAGAAGAGGATCTATGAACGCACAGCACGTCAAACCTTGAAACAGATGAGCAGCAGCAGAAGACCACACCAGGTGCCACTCCTGTCAGCTAAGAACAGGAAACTGATGATATAATTCCCACAGGCTCAACAAAATTGGACAACAGAAGAGTGGAAAAACGTTGCCTGATCTGATGCGGCTTGATTTCTGCTGCAACATTCGCATGGTAGGCAGAGGTGGGAAGTAACGAAGTACAAATACGTCATTATTGTACTTAAGTAGAATTTTGAGGTATCTGTACCTTACTTGAGTATTTTTCTGATAACTTTTTACTTTTACTCCCTACGTTTTTAAATAAATATCTGTACCATCTATTTCTTACATTTTCAAAACAGGCTCGTTACTATTGGTTTAAGACATCTGAGGGGAGTTATTTCACATCACTGCGCCCCTTCAAACATCAAACCGATTTGAGCCTAAACAGTAACACATGAAAGGAAATCCTATTGGTGTATCAATCATCAGGGTTTCTGTCAGCTCAACAAATATCAGCAAACACACAAAATGTTTGCAGTTTATCACACACTGTGTCTGCTAGCTAAAGGTCCAGCTGCTGTATTTCCCGGAATGAGCTAACTTCACTCAGAGATGGAGAAAGATAAGAAAGACACGACAGGAGAGGAAGAAGAGAGGTTATGTTTAAAGGTAAGGACTGCTCAGTGGTATTTGATAAACTGGAAATTTAGAGCTTACATTTAAGTCCTCATTTTTTTTCAGTCAGATATTGGATCTGTATATGATCTGAAGTTATGTTTTTTCATATTGTGAAACATCCTGCAAAACAAACTGGGGTATACTAACTGTGTTATTTAAAGGTTGCATGAAAATAAACAGGTTAGTTTGCTGTACTGTGACGGATTTAAACTGATGCACAGCAGCTGTGGTGTTCATGGTCAGTTAGGTTACATTAAGTATAGCAGAGATGAATTAGAATTTAAGCTGATGATGCTGAGATTCAGTCACTGAATTCCACCTTCATACCAACAGTATAAACAGTATACTGTCAGTGCAGGGGATGGAAATCAGCCAAGAAAACTCATGAAACATCTGCTTACATCTGGTTGAATTCAGCTGTGTAAATCCACAAAGAGCAGCAGCAGCAGGTCAGCTGATCACAACCTGTTCACAGAGAAAATCTACTGGAGCTCACAAAAGAAATTATTGAGAGTTTTGATTCTTTTCCTCATGCTGAGTCACTACAACCGATTTTAGGGTTCCCCACCTGCTGAATCCCACTTTAACCCCTGACTGTACTGATTTTCCTGTTTAGGTGTAAAGTCACCCTCTACAATGTAGGCAACAGAAAATAGAGCTATTTTTAAAAGTTCTCCTTTTTCTCTGCTCATGTTCTACATAACTGATTCAAGCTGAGTACATTCATTAGAATTCAAATTTAGACTGAAATAAAGTTTATATTCCCAAGTACTAGTATAATTTTATTATATTAATATAGCACGAGGTTCAGTTAGCTTTGCAGACAAATAGCTGGTAGAAACATCCTTCAAATAGCTACTTTTTACTTTCTTACTTTGAGTACATTTCAGAGCCTGTACTTTTTCACTTTTACTTGAGTGATGAAGTTGAATCAGTACTTCAACTTTTACCAGAGTATTTTTTAACACAAGTATCTTTACTTCTACTTAAGTACAGGATGTCTGTACTTTTGCCACCTCTGATAGTAGGGTCAGAATTTGATATAAACAACATGAAAGCATGGATCTATCCTGCCTTGTATCAACAGTTCAGGCTGGTGGTGGTGGTGTATGGGGAATACTTTCTTGGCACACTGTGGCATCATGTCAACATGGACCAAAATCTCTAAGGAATGTTTCCAGCACCTTGTTGAATCTGTGCCACGAAGAATTAACGCAAAGAGGGTCCAACCCAGTTCTAGCAAGGTACACCTAATAAACTGTATTACCAGTTATTTTACTTTTAATGTACAATAGAAAGCACTCAAGAAAGTTCTAGTTCACTACATTATACCAAGATGGATCAAGTTTTCATTCAGTTTGTTTTACCTATTGTTTTTGATTAAAGAATAATCCAATAAAGTTTCCTTTAAAGTTGCAATAGACAACTTTCCCCCTGCACCCTTACCCTCTGCCCTGTTTTAAAACCCCCTTTTGTATTAGGCTGTTAGGCTTTGTTGCTAACTGATTTAGTAGATATAATGCCAGCTGAAACTTCTGAACCTTCTCAAGTCCTGGAGCTCTTTTCATTGAGTAAATCCCCCTCTAAGTTTCACTCTTGTTTTTAGGTTCTGTCACTATTGCTTTTTGCCGTCCCCGCCTCCTTTAACAATAGAGCTACTCTGGTTGTTCCAGTGTCCACCATTTCAGCTACCTGGGGAAAGCTACCAATAGCTATAGGAAAAATAAAAGCATAACATTCTTCCTGTTTTAGTTGCATAATTGAGTCTTTATTTTCCTGGGGGTTTCTGTACCCCGAGGCCGACAGAATTGCATAATAAAACCAAAGGTTTAATAAAGGGACCAAATCTAAATTAATATGGTGTCTTTATACGTACATTATTTTGTGGCATCAACATTGACTTCTTTGCAAAATATTCTGTACCTAAAATATCTTCAACTTAGAATTTGAGAAATTGTGTACTGGTCAGGCTCCAGTTGGCACTGTACTTGAACTACAAGTAAACAAATAGGAGAGGTCAGGAGATGACTGATCAACATGAAATCAGTCTATAACTACTCTCTCATTACTAATATTTTGATTATCATTTAATCATCTTACTTAAGATTTTAGTCAAATTCCAAACATTTGCTGGTTTTAGTTTGTCATATGTACAGAATTTCATGCTTTTCTTTGTTGTATATGATAATAAACTGAATATCTTTTAGTTTTTAACTGCTGAAAGGCATCTGAAAGTCAGCTTGGTCTTGTAAATGCTAGCATTTTTTCTCAGAAGTAACAGGCTGACTGTGGTTACCTGAAAACACAACACTTTATCAAAAAAAGACTGCCCTCCATGGGTAAGGAATAAAGGAATAAAGTTGTGCGTCGCTTTAGTCTAAATTTGAGACTAATGTGAGAGTTTTTTGGGGGCTGATGTTTCTAAAGAGCTCCTTTATGTGGAACCACTCGGCCCATCTGTCAGTGGCCCTGAGGACTTCGTGATGCTGCAACACAACACTCTGTCACACAGATGTGTTGTCCCTGCTAAGAAATAAAATGAAGCATAATATCAAAACACAAGTCTTCATCAGTTAAAGTCATAGAGCAAACTAGCTGAAGGATTAAGGAGTTATAATTTATCCAGAGCGAGTCAGCAGTTTAGTGAAAACTGAATATTAGTAAAAAAAAAAACCTGTACTAAGCCAATATCAGCTACTAAAGCTGGCTGTGTGCCTGGTCTGAGTACAGTATAATCTCTGTGTATCTCCCGCTCTCTCACAGGACAAAATGTACACTCACCGTATTGATT
>VUQS01050657.1:0-10873 GCA_015108495.1 Heterochromis multidens | reverse complement strand
CTTTGCAGTGCGCAGTAAATCCTGAGTGACGGCCTGTCGTAGCAGGTGCTCCGTCAGTTGTCACAGGCACCAGTTTTTCAACAGGGATCTTTTTTTCTACAAAGTAGTCCTTCAGTGCATTGTAAATATCCACTCCTCTGGTTGTAGTTTTCAGTGGAAGTAAGGAAAAAAATTCTTCTCTGGTGGAAAAATCACCAAACACAATCCAAATGAAAACAGCTGGGCTGGATCACTGGAGACGACAGACTCATCACACTGAACTGAAAACCATTTGCACCTCTGCGTGTCTGATTCCAGCTGTTTTACCACATCTGCAGACAGCGCAGACACTCTCCTTGCCACAGTATTTGCAAGAAGTTGTACATCAGCAACAGCAGACAAAATTTCTTTCTTACTTTTATGGTCCCTGAATAACGTTTCAGCCACCGCGGTCTTAGGCCCCTTTATGATCCCGCCATCAGTGAAGGGCCTTTTGTGCTTCGTTAAGATGTGCACCACTTTAAACGAGGCCTCTGTCGCTGCCTGGGCCTCCTTCGTAGGTTTGGTGAACAGAGACTGTTGTCTTTGAAGCGTTTTCAGCTCCTTTATCTTCTCTTTTCGTAGACTGCTGCCTGCAGGAAAGTCCCGTGAAAAGTTGCTGTGGACCTTGATGAAATGGTGCTTCACGTTACATCTTTTACCGACTGACACACTTGTACCGCAGATCAAACACACACACTTATCATTTACATTTGTGAAACAAAACTCTGTTTTCAACTCTTCATGAAAATAGTATGTTTTTAGTCTCTTATTGGTATGGGTACCTGCCGCTGCCATGATTACTGCCCATCTCACATCACCACTGACTCATCAAGTTTGACAACAGCGCAACTGTTTGATTGACACCTAATTGTCAAATAATCATTTGGTGTAAGAAGGGGATTGCACATCTATGAATTTGATTGGTTGTACATATAAGTTGGTTTGGTGAGTGACTAATCAAATTTGACTACTCAAGTTTTCAAATTTATGTAGTATTCATTAGCCCTTTCGCGAGCTACTTGAAAAGGGGCCGTGAGCTACCGGTAGCTCGCAAACAACGTGTTGGAGACCCCTGATCTAGATACTTGTGTTAGGAGACTGTCCTGATAGGAATTTTGTGCTCAGTTTTTGTTAGTCAGCTCATCAGTTACTCTGTTACTTATATGTGATATGTGTGTCTGTGACATAAACCTGTACAGTTTATAAATGCAGCTTGCTAATTAAGCTTGTTAGTATTAGCTGATAATTTAGCACTCTACCTTCTTATTTGAATGTGGTCACTTCTGGTTGCATAAAAACAACATGGGGACAGCCACAATGCTGACATTGAGGATTCAAAATACAGAGTCCAGACACTAATGGTGATCTCATGGTAACTATATCCAACTTTTATATACAGTCTATGGAACTGACCGATCTATGACTGTGTAATTGAGCAGATTTGAAACAACCATTTTGCCAGTTCTGGAAGATGATTTTCTGTCTTCTATGTAAATCAACAAATTAAAGTGGGATGAAGGACATTGCTTTTTTCTTTATTTGGAGTGATCTTCAGTTGATACTGTGTATGGGCACAAGTTAATTCATAAACAGGTAAAGCTAATAGAAAATTTTTCATCTAACATGGATCAATTTCTGTGTTAACCTTGGTACTAAAAATTCAAATAATGTATTTAATATACATTATTCTAGTAAAAACTTGGAAATTAGTATATAATGATGGTGGTGTTATCATGGGGACGATGTTAGAAAAATGAGGCAGGCTTTTGAAATAGAGGGCTGGTATATAGAGAATGAGAAGGTGGGCACTGAACTGTCTCATGGGGCTTCCTTTCTGTGTATTCTCAGGATTTCCTGGAAAAACCACAGTAATCCAGGTTTATATTAACATCATAGCTTGTTGTGTCAGGGACAATATGAGACAGATCAGAAATGTTATTAAGTGGGTGAGTCCTACATCTTATGATGACTAGTGATGCACCACTGTTACATTTATTTACATTTACATTTACATTGCATTTACATTTATTGCTTTACGACATAGTTGAAAAAATGTTCTACCAATACAACATAACAAAAAAGAAAATGTGTCCTCTCCTTGCCTGACATAATTTTGCACTCCTTTTGCAGGAATACTGTCATGGTCCCTCTGTCCTCGCTGTGCTGACCTGACATTTTCTGTCTTTCTCTCCACCTCAAGTGCTCTTCCTCATTCCTCTGCTATCCTGGTTTGTGTGTTTATGTGTGTGTGGGCATGTGTACCAGGGTGTGCTGGTTTTGGTGCAGTGGCGGGTCTCAGTGGAGAGTTCCTGCCTTTTGGTTCCACACACCTGCTGGCAATCACGCACCTGCCTGTGATGACCTCGTCAAGAGCCACTATTTAAGGGAGTGGCTGAGCTTCAGTCGGCGCTGTAGTTACCTGTCACGAAGCTTACCTGTCTCCTTTTGTGTACAGAAACCTGTGGAGTGGTGATGTGGAGAGAGTGGTGAGCAAACTGTAAATACTGAGTGAGCTGAAGCGGGGAGCAGATCACTGGGAATCGGGATCAACACGACTGTGAGAATCGAGTTTTAGGGATTACTGTTGTTGCACAATTTTTCACTGTAAATAAATTCACTGTTCTTCAAGGAGTCCTGCATTTGAGTCCTGCTTCGTCTTACAGCACACCTAACAAATACGTTTATTTTTTAAACATCGTATGTACAAGTAAACAAGTTCTCAGAATCGATTGATTTTTCAAATGACTATGCAGAGCAGTTTAAAAGAATAGTGACCTTCTGTTGATGACAATTTTGCTAATGTGTTTAATGCTGTTCACATGTAAATGGGCTGGCACTTGTGTACGACTATACTTCCTGAGCCATAGCTACCCCACTGGTCATGTAAGTGTTGCACATGTGACTCTGTTTAATATAATTCAGTCCTTTCTTTTAACAAACTTTCTTAGCCTTTTCATTTATTCCTCTTAAGACAGACAACAGACTCTAATACACCAGCCCTCTCAGGCAGTACATGGAGCCAGTTGGGCTGTTAGAGGAAGGAGTCTGTTTTGATGCCACAATAACCCTGCTACTGGGATTCACAATGCTACTGATACACCAGAAGTAGAGCTTTATCTGGCAACTACTGACATACTCTGATGCAGGATATTAGAGACTGAGGTTTGATGCGGCATTAAATCAAACAGCCACACAAAACTCAAATTGAAATTGTTATCTTACAGTTAGAACATTTAAAAGAATGTAATACTGTCATATAAATAGGTAGATACACTACCTCACTGAGTGAGGTAGTGGCCTCGTTGATGCCAGAGTTCACTGGAGAATGGCCGGACTGCTTTGAGCTGATAGGAAGGCAGCAGTGACTCAAATAACCACTCATTACAACCAAAGTATGCAGAAGACCTTGAACCAGATGGGTACAGCAGCCAAAGACCACACCGAGTGCCAGTCCTGTCAGCTAAGAAAAGGAAATTGAGCCTACAATTCACACAGGTGGTACTGTAATGGGGTGGGAAATAACTTCTTGGCACATTTTTGGCCCTTTGGTACCAGTTGAGTCTTGTTAAATGCCACAGCCTACCTGAGCATTGTTGCTGACCATGTCCATCCCTTTATGACCACAGTGTACCCATCTTCTGATGACTGCTTCCGGCAGGATAACGTGGCCATGCCACAAAGCTCAAATCATCTCAAACTTGTTTCTTGAACATGACAGCGAGTTCACACTATGAGTTTATGAGTTCAAATGGCCTCCACAGACACCAGAGCTCAATCCAATAGAGCACCTTTGGGATTTGCCGGAACGGGAGATTGACATCATGGATGTGCAGCCGACAAATCTGCAGCAACTCTCTAATGCTATCATGTCAATGTGGACCAAAATCTCTGAGGAATGTTTCCAGCACCTTGTTGAATCTATGCCATGAAGAATGAAGACAGTTCTGACAGCAAAAGAGGGTACAACATGATACCAGCAAGGTGTATCTAATGTAGTGTCCAGTGAGTGTAGAGTTGTGCTTATAAGTTTACATACCCTGGCAGAATTTGTGATTTTATTGGGAATTTTTCAGAGAATATGAATGATAATACAAAAACTTTTCTTTCGCTCATGGTTAGTAGTTGGGTGAAGCCATTTATAGCTGTCATTGATATTAAAGGAGGCAATACACAGTATTAAGGACTAGCGTATGTAAACTTTTGATCAGGGTCATTTGGATAGTTTCTGTTGTCATTATGATTTAAAAAGGGCAAACACAATTGTTTGATAATAAATGGCATCACCCAACCACACTGAGTGTGGCAGAGAAAGGTGCATGTAAGGACAAGGCTGCATGGCAGCTTGATGTCAGCTTGAGTCAGTCACACTGGCAGACATGGCAAACAGAGGTTACATAATATCACCAAGAGTGAAGTGACTCCATTATACCCTAACTTCAGATCAAGTATACCACAGGATCTGTTAGCTCAGGTGGGGGTTGAGACGGTTACGACTTCATGGCACAAAATGATCCTCATATCTGTGGGGGATTACAGGGGCTGTTGATCAGCAGTGAGAAACTGACTATTACCAGGCAGATGCTGAGATGTCTGACTGTTAAACTCCGGCTTCTGGTTCAAACATAACTAAAAAACCCTTCACATTTCAACAACAGTCTGCAGCTGCTATAGATGCACGGAAGCCACGACAATGTTAGTTTGGGAAATGTAATATAAAATTCAGCATTTCTTGACTTTGAGGGCATGGTGAAAAAGAATCTGTTACTCAGTGTATAATAATTTCAATTGAACATGCATATTCAGATAAGGATCTTGAAGATGTTGCATTAAGTTTAAAGTGTTGGATTCTTAGGCAGCAACTTTTCCTTCTCAGTTTTACAAATTCCTCTTCTTTATATTTTAGGTGCTGTTAACTGAAATCTGTACATCTCTGCATGTGTTCATTTCCAGTGTTTAAGATAAAAATCTGGTGCCAGATGTTGGGAAGTACTTGAAGATGGAAGAGTACAAGTTTTAAAATGGGGCAAACAAACTAACTGACCCAGGCATCCACTTCAAAGGCTCATATATGCTGCCAGTTTGCACATATTCCTGACACCAGTGCTTCTCAAACTCATTAAGAACACAGGACCTCTTCAAAGAAAATGTTTTTTATGCTACTCCAAGCAACTGAACTTACCAACTATATGCAAAGATTTTTATTACATCAAAACAAAAAGAGGGTGCAGATGTTTTTTTTTTTGTTTTTTTTAACAAGATTAGGAACAATGAGAGTCTCCAGTTGATTCTTCTGCTTGTCAGTGACATTGTGACATTGTTTTCAATACAGAGATTAGAGAGCCATACTGCACATTTGTTAACAATTGCTCAGAATGAATTATTCAGATTCACTGTGTGGAAGGCTAAGATTGTACAATGACAAAAATGACAATATTTCACTCTTCTTTTAGTGATGTAGTGTAGGATTTCTCTGCTGACATTTAAACACTGAATTATGCTTTTTGGTCAAGGACAAAGGACAGCTCTAGCAGAATTACTATATGTATTTCTTTAGGAGATGTTATGTTTCAGACTGGTAGAAAAAGAAAAAGAAAAAAACACAGCTAATACAAAACTAATTTTGTAAATCTGTTTTAAAGTTGGCGTGGTTGGCGTGTCACTCGTTTGATGTTTTTGTCCCTTGTGTTTTTGGGCTGACATGCAAGGCAGCATTAAGCTAATAGAATAACAACTTCACAGTAGCATCAGAGATATTTTAGAAGAAAAATATCTTCTAAAAATATTTTTTAAAAATCATGACACTACACAGTAATATGCCTAAATATAAAATGACTCATAAGAAGATGCCTCCTGGACGCCTCCTGGGTGAGGTGTTTCGGGCATAGACCTAAAGCCACCGAGAGGAGGCCCTGGGGCAGACCCAGGCTCTCGGCTGGACTGGGAACGTCTCAGTGTTCCCCCAGATAAACTAGAGGAAGTGGCTGGAGAGAGGGAGGTCTGGGCTTCTCTGCTTGGACTGCTGCCCCCGTGACCCGGCCCCGTATAAGCGGAAGAAACTGGATGGAAGGAAAAATAACAAATTAGCTGTAGTACCTAATTTGTTATAGAAAAATCTTAAAAATTCCATGACACTTAGGCATGAGATGAGGTCAGTATAACCTGAGTGCACCACAGAGCTTGCAGTCAGCTGGTGATAAACCTGGACAGTAAATAGTGAGAACCAAAAATCTAAGTAGTAGAACAACAAAATCCAAAGAGATTCGCTTTAATCTCATGTGTAGCTCAAAAACCTGTTGCAAAAACACATAATTTGTTACTGTTTCTTTAGTTGAATCTACAAAAAATGCCAGAGATACCACGGTTTGACAAGAATAAATAGTATTTTTGCACCAACAAAGTGATTCCCAAAGAGCTATTAGCCAAAAACTTTGCATATCTCAGCATGATGTGCAGTGTGTCCTTAAAAAATGTGAGCAAACTGGACAAGTGGGAGGCCTAAAGACCTATCTACAGCAGATGAACAGTATCTGAAAGACATGTCCTTAAGAAATAGAAAAAAAATCCAGCAAAGGCCTGACAGAAGACCAGAGAGACGCATCTGTCCCTTCAGTTGATCCATCTACTGTTCACTGAAGTCTCATAAGAAATGATCTCAGTAGAAGGGTGGCTGTCAAGAAGCCATTCTAAAGGAAGGAAAATGGGGAGAAAATGCACAGTTTCACAAGAACTGGACAAATTACACAAGAACTAGACTGAAAATCAGTGGTAACAGGTCTTATGGATTGATGAATCAAAATTTGAAATTTAGGCTACATTAAAACTTCTGTCTACAGAAAAAGGTAAAAATTCCATGATGCTCAAGTGACCATAGAAATTAAAGTTAGGTCAGATAATACTTTAAAATAAATACCCAAATAATTACTGGGAGGTTTTTCAAAATAGCCATCAAATCCACATGTGCAGAATGTATATGGTAAAGAACCTGCATGTCAACAGCTCTTTAGTATTGGAACTATGGTGTCAACACTATGATACTCTTCAAACACAGTGGGTTATTCTGTATTTGTATGTGACTGCATGGTCTCAGTAGTACACTTTTTGAAATGGTACACCTACTATTTATTGATCTCATCATCTAAAAGCCACTCTAACCTTTCTTTTATCTGGTGAAGGTCACAAACTCTTTGGCATTAATGTGGAGGTTGCCTATTGAACACACTGGAGCTAAATATAGAGGTTACATTTAGCTGAGCTACCAGTACTATCCTATTTAATTCACATCTGTTTGAATGGTTGTAGTATTTTATGAAAATATTAACACTAAGATTTATAAAAGATAGAACAGAATTTAGTAATATGTATCATACAGTGGATTTAGATGACGCTAGGAGCTTTTCAGGCAGATTGTTCCACTAACTTGACTGAGCTCATAAGCAAAAAAGCCTCATTAGATTTGTTCATTAGCCTCTCACTGTGTTCTTGTCACCAGCAAATAATTAGAGTGGAGCGCAGATGCATCCAAAGTGATTTGAACATAGTTAGACAGTCTTTAAGTGTGTCTGTAATAGAGTCTGTAATAACCAGTTAAACTTCATAGGCCCATATTTCACTCATATCTTTGAATATTTTGACTTAATATTTACAGTTCAGTGATACCGCAGCACATTTATGAAGGAAACGTTACACTTTTTTTTTTTTTTTTAAATCTAAACTGTATTCATAGATAATTTTTCTATCCTATTTAGAAAACCCGACGATGTTCCCAAACACAAATACACTCCATAGATGGAAGTAGTTCTAACTTCACCCACGGATTTTGGGATCCACATTTTGATACATTTGGATGAGAAAGTAGAGTGCTAAGTTAACAGTTAATGCTAGCAGGTTTGGCTAACATGCTTAACTAGGAAGCTTGGCTAGCAAGCTACAACTATATACTGACTGGATGCAACACACACATTATCAGCTCATTAGTCCTGAGTATCAGAAAAGTAAAATACTATGATTTCAAAAACCAAAACTTCATAGGTATGCCGTAACACACATCAGACTGTATTAATTGTCATATAATGACATTAAAAAGCTCTAAAATCACACACACAGTGCTGAGGTCCAGTTCAGTGGCCCAAATACATGGAAGGGAGGCCTAGCAGACACATTTCAGGGATAGCTCAGTATGTCAGCTCTCACTGATGTTGTTTCTCTTGTTACTTGGTATATACACCTTTCTCAAAAATAGAAAGTACATGCTTGTTTGTACTGTGTGATTTTCCATTAGTTTGTACTTAACTATAGCTGTTAATGAGAATATCTGCAGCATTTCTGACCTCATACAACTGCTTACTCACACTTGTTTGACATACACAGGTAATTAGAGAAATGTAAAACAGGAATTATACACTGCTCCTTCATATTAATGTCCTAATGATTTAGGGATACAGTCATAAGCCAAAAATGTGAAATCAGACCCCAGACTGAACATGCCAACTCCATTTTAGGAATATCAGTAACCTGAGAGCAGTGGTCAGGTAATGTCAAACAGGGCAAGGTGATACTGCAGGGATTCAAATGCACATTAACGTCAATCCCACTTCACCAGACACTTTCAGCAAAATCAACACAAGAAGCCCATTAGGCAATCTAAAGAAAGAATGTGAATTTCTTGAGAATTGGCTTGTAACCTAGGTCATTGGATTGAGTCCTCACAGCAACTGGAGTGTAAGATTGAATTATAATAACAATACACCAGCGTCCTTCTAATTTTACAGTCAAGATGAAGTCAAATTCAGAGAGACTGTACAGTGCAGCGACTTGAAACTGGGGCTGACAATTAATTTTTCAGCACAACAATGTCCCAAATCATACACCCAAGACCTCAGATAAAAGATTGAAGTATCCAGTGTGATCTTACTTAGTTAGAAATCCAGTTGTGAAGCTTCAAGCTGAGTGTTTTCAATGCAGCCATACTAGTCTTTTGAAACCAAACTGACAAAGAAATTGAACAATATGGCACTGATTTGTTAATCAGATACTAGAGTCAACCTAAAGCACACCATTGTTTATCTTCCTTTTTAGCTCTAATAGGGACCATAATATACAAAATGAACATCATATTGTATTCAGTAAGACTTCAGTAAGAAACTCGCATTTGAGACCATCTCATCAGCAAAGTGTTTAATGAAGTCATAGAGAAAGGGAGCATTTTGGACCATTTTCCCATAAACGTCTGTACAACTGGATGTGGTCATTAAAATGAATGCAGGTTTAACGCAGTTCAACATTTGCCTCACTTTATAGACCTGGAAGCTATACACATTTTTTATCTTTAGCCAGAGAACTTTATTATGGAGAATATTATGGAGAACTCCCATTCTCTGAATTTCTGCTTTCATAGGGGGCACTTGCACAATAGCCCAGAATGAATGGAGCCCCTGTTGAGTTGTAGCACAAAAATTTAAATTTTGTGGGGCAAACATTTTTCTTCTGTTCATGCTTTCATGTTTGTTTGTTTGTTTGTTTTTTAACTGGTTTTGATTGTAGTAAAAATAATTTCTGTAAGTGTTAGGGATGTCACCCAGAACCTTTGTCAAACTTTTATATACAATGGCTAAAACAAAGCTGAAGTGGCTTGGGGACAACTTTCTGATTGTCCTCATGTGGACCTGCAAAAGTCCAGACTTAAAACACCTCAGAACAGATGTGGATAGACCTAAAGATGTCATTTCACAGATGCTTCCCTTCCAATCTGACTGAACTTGAGAGGGTTTGAAACCTTGTAGAGACTTACCCTAAAAGTTTTGAAGCTGCAACTACTGCCAGAGTTTTTTGCCAGAGATTTCTATTTTTTTCTTAATAAACCTGTGTCAATATGTTATTGATTTGAAAAAAGTTATAAATACTTTTTTTTTTATATATTAAAAATATATATTAATTTTTTTTTAACACAATAACTAACAACTTTTATCAGTGCACGACTTTCATTACATCTCTGTTTTTAAAAAATTATCTTGGACTGACTCCTTTCAAAATGTTATTTGTTAAAAGGTTAATCCCACTGTTAATCCCACTGACACGTCTTCTGTAGAGGAAGCAGAGTCTAGGGACGAAGGGGACGACTCGGCCATCACTGGGGGCGAGGTCACTGAGGCAGTTAAACAGCTCCTTGGTGGCAGAGGCCCTGGGGTGGATGAGGTTCGCCCTGAGTTCCTGAAGGCTCGGGATGTTGTAGGGCTGTCTTGGTTAACACGCCTCTACAATGTCGCGTGGAGATCTGAGGCAATACCTCTGGATTGGCAGACCGGGGTGGTGGTTCCCATCTTTAAGAAGGGGACCGGAGGGTTTGCTCCAACTATAGAAGGATCACACTTCTCAGCCTCCCTGGGAAAGTCTATAGTGGGGCAAAAAAGTATTTAGTCAGCCACCAATTGTGCAAGTTCTCCCACTTTAAAAGATGAGAGAGGCCTGTAATTTTCATCATAGGTATACCTCAACTATGAGAGACAAAATGAGAAAAAAAATCCAGAAAATCACATTGTCTGATTTTTAAAGAATTTATTTGCAAATTATGGTGGAAAATAAGTATTTGGTCAATAACAAAAGTTCATCTCAATACTTTGTTATATACCCTTTGTTGGCAATGACAAAGGTCAAATGTTTTCTGTAAGTCTTCACAAGGTTTTCACACACTGTTGCTGGTATGATTCTTTTTTTTTTTATGTGTGTGTGTGTGTTTGTGTGTCTGTGTGTGTGCCTGTGCACCTTTGTGAAGTTATGCCTGTGATCTTTGTACTATACACATCCCAAAAAGGCCAGCAAAATGTACAGTGATGAGACCTGGAAACCAATCGTTTAA
>VUQS01050656.1:0-10147 GCA_015108495.1 Heterochromis multidens | reverse complement strand
GAACACCTCCCCCAGAAGGCGTCCAGGAGGCATCCTCGTCAGATGCCCGAACCATCTCAACTGGCTCCTTTCGATGTGGAGGAGTAGCGGCCTACTCTGAGCCCCTCCCGGATGGCTGAGCTCCTCACCCTATCTCTAAGGGAGAGGCCAGCCACCCGTCGGAGAAAGCTCATTTCTGCCGCTTGTATCCGCGATCTCGTTCTTTCGGTCACTACCCAGAGCTCGTGACCATAGGTGAGGGTAGGGACGTAGATCGACCGGTAAATCGAGAGCTTCGCTTTTATGCTCAGCTCCCTCTTCACTACGACGGACCGGTACAGCGTCCGCATCACTGCAGCCGCAGCCCCGATCCGTCTATCAATCTCCCGCTCCCTTCTCCCCCCACTCGTGAACAAGACCCCGAGATACTTAAACTCCTCCACTTGGGGCAATGACTCGTCCCATGTCCTTAACTTGTTAAAGATTAATCTCATCTTGTGTAAGTTTTTTTTTTTTTTTTCCTGTTACTTTACTTTTAATCCTCATTAATCTTACAGGACTGCTTTCAGCTACAGTCAGAATCTGCTTTCTGTAGGAGAGACAAACATAGACGTCTATCTTTTCGGCACTAAACATCAGACAGACACAGTTTAGCACTTGGGTATAGAGTAGAACTTAACAACTAGATGGAAACCAGTGGGGTGGTTAGCTCCTTAGGGTGAGGAATTTGGTTAGCTTAGGAACACTTTGGTGTCCTCCCAGAAGTTCTGGAGGAGGAGGCCAAGGAGAGGAAGGTGTGGTTAGACTGCCGCCTTAGCGATCTGTACCCAGATGAGCAGCAGAAAATGGATGCATGGAGAAATCGACAGAAACTACCTGTTGTACCAACATTGATTGACAATCCAGCTCACATAACAAATTTTGGAGGCTTGCCCTAGATTTACACCCAGGACATAATAGGCTGTGTGACCCCCCCAGAAAGAAGAAAGAAGATAGAAGAACATAACATATAGTAAGGGTGAACGATATTAACCAGTCAACCAATAAACCCAACAAACATAAATATAACTGACCTTCCATAAATTAATCTCTAGAAAACAGATTCTGCATTTGAATATGTGGAATTTGAAGGTAAGGGACAAAAATGTTGGTACTGGAAAGTCACGTTTGTGCAGGCTCTGGCTGCATGCGCAAATAGCGTAAATAGTGCAAAGATTAACAGAAATGAATCAGATAACCATCAGCTACTGTGACAAAATTTCACTTTTACTATTTTAACTCTTGGCCCAAATATTCTCTGTCTAAAACAGAAGCCCTGAAAAACTGTCCATTGTCCAGACTGACCATAACTAAAATAATAGCTAGCATGTGCTAACACAAAGAATGCTCCTGCAAGACCAGCATTTGTCATTCAGGACATCTGCTGCAGCTGCTGATTGTTTATCAACCCTGGAATGATGACAGAATCTCAAATGACCTGGAGACCTTCACAGGACAAAAAGTGACCTTTTGGATAAAAAGTGTGATTAGATTTTACTAGTAAATCTGATTAAGACCAGTAAACTGTGATTAAGTTCATCTCATTGATGTTTACCCATCACCTCTTCAAACCCCACCCCTGGGTCACAGAACAGTTTGTCCCCACCTGGCATCTCTCCGAGTGATCAGCTTTTATGGGACGTCATATCTGTATACAAAGCAGGTAGAATATTAGAAAGGTTAGAATAAATTATGACCTTTTTGCAGTGTAATAACTTATTGATGAGTGTTTGTGGGGCTTTCTGTGGATGTTTCCATTTTTATGTGAGTATTTCTGATTAAACTAACCTTTTATGCAGGTTACTGGCATATTTATATGGTTTCAAAAAAATCACTGGGTGTTTTTACTATACAGGTCTGCTTGAATGAGTCTGAGGCTGCACACAAAGTAAGATATGAATAAAAAGAAAGTGAGAAATACTATAAGAGTATGCTAATGGAATAGTCTGTTTATGAAGGAAATATGTATTCAGCGAAAGCAGAAAAGACTCTTTGCATCTATAAATTACTTTGGGGGCTCTGCTCCCTCTCTCAGGGATGCTGATATATCAGACAGAGAGAGGGGGGGAGAGAGAGAGTTTGTGTAGAGAAAATGATAGATAAATTGAGAAAACAATCCAACAGATGAGAGAAGAAACTTCTATGCAGCTGACCTGAAAGTGTCTTTAAAACATTTTTATATATTTCATATAATTTATTATCTTTTATGAGACTGTCTGTGCAATTAAAAAAGTCTTTTCAACAAATGCCCCAAAACAACACACAGAAGTAGGGCAGTTATTATGACTCATGTCATGTGGGAGCAGAGGAGGAAATGGGATTAGTGACAAAGTCTGCAAAAAGGGAGGAGGTCAGGGTGGACAGTTGGCTCAACAAGCATTAGAAATCAACATGAGAGAATGGTGTTTTTTTCATATTTCCTAACAAGAATTTAGCATTCCTTCACCAAGTATTAACCCAACTGTGAAGGTCCCCACTCTTTAATGAAGTAATAAACATAATCCAAACCACAAAATTTCTCAAACACTTAAACTCTTCCAAGGATGTCACATTGTTTTGGTCAAAATTTTAACTTCTAGACCTTCTTAAATGGTTTAAAACTGTGATGCCTGTCCATAAAGACTTCCTCTTCACACTTCAAACACCTCTTTGTTTTTTTTGTAGAATTTTCCAAAACTTTTTCCTGCTTCACCCACTGTACTAGTCCCTCCTCTGGAGATCCAAATGACCCAGTCTTGTGCCTGCCCACCTGCTGCTCATTCAAACTGTCAGATATCATCATCTTCCTAAGAACCGTATTACATTCACTTCTATTAAAGTCAGTGGTGTTTGATCTCCAGCTGACTCCAGGAATAACTTGACAGAGTGGATGTGCCACATGTACCCACATGTAAACCATGATGTTAGATTTTTCAGTGGTAATAGGAGTTGACAATGTTGCAATGATTACTAAATGCTGTAGTAATGTAATATATTGTATATAGTTTTGGACACAGTTGGTATCTGATTCTCTGACCAGATGCTGTCCTCCTTCTTCTTCTACCAGAAGACAAAGGGTTTCTATATTAAAGCCTATCCCTGACTCTTGGCCCCATTCAATAAATAGATCTGCCTCTCAGAGAGAAGTTGTGTTGATTTCAGAGCCTTAGACTTTTCCAGATTCCTTTTCTTTTCCATGTGTGCCTATATCTGCCTATTTGTATGATCTTGGGTCTGTCTAGTGACAAACTGAATGGAGAAAAAAAAATAATAGACAGAAAGGAGAGCATCTTTTATTGTACTTTCCTCTGTCTTATTCCTTCATCTCCCAACATTTTTTACAATATGCACCTTTGCTGCTGATGCTCTCATTTAAAACTGAGACACTAATTATGGCCAGATTGATAATTTCTTTAAACTGATTCCTTATTATTATTATTATTATTATTATTATTATTATTATCCCTTATTATTATTATTATTATTATTATTATTATTATTATCCCTTATTATTATTATTATTATTATTATTATTATTACGAACCATAAACTTATTAAATTAATGTATTGGTTAGCATGTAGGCTGGCTGGGGAATTCTGGAAAGCTGATTGGTTTGTTGCCTGTTTTGCTTGTTGGTAGGTTATTAGCTGATGGTTTGTTAAGTGTCTAAACCCAGTGTGATGCATATCCTGATGTCTCTATTTGACTGGTTGTTGTTTGATCGGTTAAGTCATTGCTTTGTTTGTAGGTTTTAGACTTGTTAGGCTTACAAACCTTGAGTGGAAGCTACTAGGGTAAGAACACATGTAACCAAAGTATCTTTTCACCTGAAGTTTCCATTGAGCTCAGGCTCGTGAAACCCACTGAAAGTTTTTTTTTTCTCTTTTCTTTTTGCCTTACTGTCTACTGGTGCATCACAGGATAAATCCTTCCTGTGGTGCCCTCATTCCACAAGAACACAAAAAGCACACAAGCACTGCTAAAGGCTGCAGGCAACAAATCTCAGAGAAAATGACAATGTTTCTTTTTACTCGAGAACAGACAAGCCACACCAAGGCGCAGTACCAACCAAACTGTCTTCCATCTAACAGACAAGAAGCAAAATAGATTTTGATTTGTCTGAATGTGGCCTTTGGCCTTGTTAGTCTGTATCAGGAACTCTCTGACAGGCTGCTGAAAGAAAGGGACATTTTATCATGCTGTAGCTGACTGCCAGGGACAATGTGACATAGGAAGACAGACCAAAAGATTTTCTAAAGACACTACTGATTTCTTAAATGACTTTGGGAGTCATCTGAAACTCTACTAGAGTAAAGTCAAATAGAGTTTCTACTTTTAAAAGTTCTATGTCCCAAACCCAGACCTACTATTTAGCTAAGCCTAATGCAGCAAGAGAAACAAAATGCCTTTAACTACTGCAGAGGGCAGTTAAAGAGATCTTATTATGAACCTCATTTACAGGTCAATATTTATACTCTACTATTTGAAAGACTGGCAATTTGTAGCCTTCATATGCAAAATAATTGTTAGTGATGCACAGTGGGTAGGTACAGTAGAAATGAAGGATACTGTTGATTGGCAGTTTATGGCAGTCTCCACCCCTCAAGTGTATTTCCCACACTTAATGTATCATTTAGATTTGAGGAGTTGACATTTACACAACTGGTTTGACACATGGTTGGGATATAAGAAGAGAAATACTTTGCTACCACAAAACGGTTTGCACCATAACTGTGCCTGTGGGATTTAGCTGAATAAAAGTTGTTCCAGATTGTTCCAGCCCACTTTAACCCATGGATGTTACCAGAGATTGGTAACAAATAGATGTTCTGTCAAATAGGTGAAAAATCTATGTAAAGGGACAGATGTGAACCTAACCCTTACCCTAAAAATCACATGAAACCTGGCGACTCTCAAGAGGTTAAAGTACATCATCCACTAAAAATGCTGTCTACACTGGTATTGCTCTGAATTAAACAGCAGAATAGCATTTCCATGCATTCTTTGGCATCAGTTATTTAGTTAGTGCATATTAGCAATGTCACCTTGACCAATCATATCACCAGAATGTGGACTATTTGTTTTTTTCTTTGCATTAGGTATTACTTTTATTCCTTGATTTTTTTGTTCTTTTTCTCAGCCATGTCAAAGTTTGTAAAAATCGAATGCCTCTCATATCAGGCTCCTTGCAGCTGTGAAGCACGGGAGCATACTCATGAAAACAGTCTGCTCTTTTACAAATAATTAATTTAAATGTTAATACTGCATGTAAATAAATAAAGCCTGAATACAACTCCACCTCCATAGGGTAAACATTGCTCATATTTGAGCTTTCCACCTGCCGGAGGTTTCACCCTGCTAACGTGCAGAGAAGAAATTACATGTCAGCCACAGTGTCAGAATGATTAATTTGCCTCTGCATCATGGCATAGTAATCCTCCTCGCAATGGTGCGATCAATCACACAACGCCCGGCGGGTCGCCATGGCACACACCACACAGCCCAACTGAATGCTGAGCCGAGATGGGTTCCTCCCATAATACAGTCACAACAAACAGCTTGATAGAGTGTGGCTGCCTGGTAGGAACAGAGGGAAAGGATGCAGAATCAGAGAGAGCCATGATTTGTATGTTTAGCTAGTTTCTATTTCATCATGCATAAAAAGGAAAAGTTGAGGACAAGTGTGTCAAGATGGAAGGAGCTAGAATAACACAGGTATTTGATACTTAAAAATACAAAGATGAAAGATGAGGAGGCACAGTGAAGAAAAACTGGCAACAGCTGAGAACTAAAGTGTATTTCTTGCTTGGAAATGCAAGAAAGGAATAAAGGATCCAGCAGAATAAAGCCTAATGCAATGACTATATAAGAAACAAATAATATTGTGTGTCAAAGGAAAAACATTTCAGCAGTGAAAGAATCTAATGTTAGATGGAAAAATCATTGCGAATCCATCTGTTTTGTATGTAAAGTGTCTGTCTCACAGGAGATTGACAGAAATGTCAGTCAAGTGTTTTTTGAACACCAGAGAAGAAGTTAATTAGAAAATCTCTATGATAATGGTAAGTTTTTAGTGACTCTCCTGTTCAAAAACCTCAGAAACTCTGGAATAAAATAAAAAAAATAAAGAAAATTTTACTTTAGAAGAGGCTGTCCTGCATGCATCAGTGTGAACATGTTTGGCTTGGTGTCAAGAAAGTGTGAACTGCAGTGAGTTTTTAAGTACTTTTCTTATCTCATTTACGGAAGATTTTATTTATGGAAAACATCGATTTGGTTTCATGAACTGATAAGACCTTAGAAACATTCCTTTGAGATTCTGCTCCATGTTGATATTATTGTACTTCTGTTGTTTTGCCAGCTGCACATTCATGCTGCCAATTCCACTAGATCCAGATCTGGTAAATGGGTAGGCCATAAATGAATGTTATATTTTCTGTGGAACCAGCTCCCAGTTTGGATTCAGGAGACAGACACCCTCTCTACTTTTAAGATTAGGCTTAAAACTTTCCTTTTTGATAAAGCTTATAGTTAGGGCTGGATCAGGTGACCCTGAATCCTCCCTTAGTTACGCTGCAATAGGCCTAGGCTGCTGGGGGTTTCCCATGATGCACTGAGTGTTTCTCCTTCTCTCACCTCTGTTCACTCTCTATGTGTTTTTACACCTCTCTGCATTCAATTATTAGTTATTATTAATCTCTGGCTCTCTTCCACAGCATGTCTTTCTCCCCTCACCCCCAACTGGTCGCAGCAGATGGCTGCCCCTCCCTGATCCTGGTTCTGCCGGAGGTTTCTTCCTGTTAAAAGCGAGTTTTTCCTTCCCACTGTCGCCAAGTGCTTGCTCATAGAGGATTGTCTGATTGTTGGGGTTTTCTGTGTTATTGTAGGGTCTTTACCTTACAATATAAAGCGCTTTGAGGCGACTGTTGTTGTGATTTGGCGCTATATAAATAAAACTGAATTGAATTGAAATTAATATTTGAATTTGAGCAAAGACCGACTGGCATTAAGGGGCATGAGTGTGCCAGATGATTGACTGACTGGATACCTGCATGAATTGGCAGGTATACAGGTGTTGCTAGAAAGTGCAGGGGGTCTGTGAGCATTACTGGAAGAGCAATGGTGGCTATAATTTTGGAGAGTTTTTATGAAAAAAGCCCTTCAAATGATATTTTCCTTCAGGCTTCTTAAAATGAAACAACGAAATGGTTAGTGGGTAATTCAAACTAATTTATAGAGATTTAATAAATCAACCTTCTTTGGCAGATTTTCTAATTTGACCTTTTCATCAGAAAGCTACTAAGACTGGTCAATAATAAAACTTCTGTCAGAAAGACTAATTTACAGCAAAAATAAAAAGCAAGGCTTCCAGTGACCTGAGTTCAAGTGCATCAGGCTCAGTCTTCCTGTAAGCGCACAACACACCCAATTATCTAGGATTACAGAACATCACAATGCTAACACATTCATTCACAGTACCTCAATGTGTTTTTGCTCCCACATAACACCACACACGCATAAACACATACACACATAGAGGAAAACACATACCAGCATGCACTAACCAGCCCAAGGTAATACTCAGCTTTACCACCAATAAATGGCATATTGATCTGACCATGTGGACGAGGGACTGGGGAATAGACTGAGCAGCTGAACTGACTATTGAGTTTTCTGCAAAAAGAAATGCTGTCCTTCTCCACCTATCCAGGAAGATTTCTGCGAACTTTCAAGTGAAGCCAGTATTTTTTTCAATAAAATGTTATTCACTGGCAGAAGACACATTTAGATTAAATATAGTTAAAGAACAATACTTGCTTGTTTTGAATTCTGCTGCAAAGAAACCACCTGAAATGCTCTGCATGTAGAACTTTGTGTTACCCCTGTATAACCTACTTTACAACAATGATATCCAAATAGATATTTTCTTCTTTTGACTCCAAAACACACTTTAAAGTTGTTATTTTTTTAATAAGCCTAACTCCATGTCTTGGTTTCTGCTTCCTAATGAGAACAGAACATGGGTCTGAAGTGCTCAGAAGTGCCTCTGGTTACAGTGTGAGGTCCAAGCTGTTTCTGTGTTGGTGTAAAAAATCTTTATGAATCTCAAGATGTTTAGTGAGATTGTGAGCTTCAGTTTTGCCTTTTTCCTGAAGTCCTTCTCCAGAAATTGTTACTTGAATAACACTAGTTATCATTTCGTGTAGAGCTTGTTGTATTGTTTCTTTTTATTTTGGAAGACTTTCTTTAAGGTCTTGAGCTGGACTGTTGTGCAGCTGACACTGCTTTTGTTTCCAATGTCTCTGCTGCATCACTACAGTGACTGTGTCATGTTCCTGGGTCTTTGACCCAGTGCTTTAAGTTGTGGGGATTTTCAAGTTCTGTTTATTATTAAACATTTTCTATTTGATTATTAGTTTGCATATTGTTTACATTTTTATCTTTATGAATTTCCTTGGTCTTTTCAGTCTTGAGTTTTTAGTTCCAGTTTGTATTAGAGTCTAGTTTTTTTCCATCAGTGTTTCCTGTCCCATCCTGTTGTGTCAACATCCCTATATTTTAAGTTCATTCACGTGTCTGTTTTCCCTGTTTAGTTATGGTTCTCACTTCCTGTTTTATTTTGGTAGTTACTTGTCTCTCGTGACTTGTTTGGTTTTACTTCCCCATGTCTCATCATCTGATTAGTTTCATCTGTCTCTTGTTACCCAGGTGTTTCGACTAGCCTCAATACCTTGGGGTGTGTTCCAAAAGTACCTCCTATCTCCTATTCCTAACCTCTTTTCCTTGACCTCGATGAAAACTTCATCGAGGAAAAATGGGTAGGAGAACTGCTAAGGACTTAGGAAAAGAAAAGAGCTGTGAGCTGAGAATTGGAACAGCCTACTCTCCTTAACATTGTGACGCTGGATGTCCGCCGTGTTGAAACTACAATGTGCAGAAGACAGACTACAAAACGTGCATCTTACTTCGCCACGTGTTCTAACCCTGTTTTTTTTATGGAGGTCATATAAATGAGAACAGCCTGTGAAAAAATCCCTTTATTACAAAGGTTGGAATTTTAAAGAAAATGCAACATTTAAAGTCAGATTTACTGACGTCTGCAGCAGCACAAAGACTTCTTTTGATGTTAAAAAGCTGCTGGATTTATTAAAGAGGCTCAGTGTCAATTTGTGACTGAAAGTTGTGAACAGGAGTGTTTTTGTGGCTGGCCTTATGGCACATGGATTTGTAAGATTTTCACTTTCAGAAGCAGAATATTTAAATGAGTTACGTTATCATAACTAGTGTGTAATCGGCATTTTGCGTGGATGGCTCAAAGCTGTTATCACAGTACCAAAACTTTGGCTCTGTCCTAAAACTCTTCACTCAGTCCTCATCCTGAGTGCTTAGAGGTGAGCCCCACTTATTGTTCCTCAATAACACTGTTTACATGAAACTGAGCAGAAATGAACTGAAATTAGCTTCTTTTTCTCTGCAGTGCGCACACAGAGAGCGACTTCTCTCTGCTGAATCTGTAACAAATAAAAGTGTTAGTGTCTTAGATTAATGCCTGAATGTTGCAATGTGCTATTAAAACCAAAAAGCGATGCACGCATACATGCATGTGGCACAAAAACATAGTAACTGGAATGGCTCGTGATCTGACGGTAAATAATGTTTAGTCTTCTTTTTCACATCGTTCAGGTCAGCTGTTTCACACAGATTTCAGGTTTATAGGGTGGAATAGTTTGTAATAATGCAGCTCTCCTCTGGATAAATCTTGTGCTGCACCCGAGTCCTAATCCTCAGAACCCTTTGCAAAGTGCTCAGCGATGTCTATCAGAAGAGTTATTTGTAATATCAAAAGCATATTGATTTTTCTTCAGCCTCCTCTCATTTATCTGAATTGCCGCACTGTTTCCAGACAGAAACAATTGTGTGAAATCTGAGCTTACACTGGATTATTTTGGTTAGTAGGCCTGCAACGCTCTCCCTCACGCTCCCTCCTCTGGATTTTTGAGCCACTAATTTGCTTTCTCTCGACAGAATGCTGGTTATTACTGAAGTGAACTGGCTGCATCTTTGTATATAAATTAAAGTGCATTGTTAGTAGATCATCCTGCGATTGCAACGTCACAATAATTTGCCCTGTTTAGTAAATAAACAGGG
>VUQS01050654.1:7378-20434 GCA_015108495.1 Heterochromis multidens | reverse complement strand
TGATGGTTTGCACATGTGCAGAGGAGGGAGAGTAGATGATGAGGATGGAGCTGCCAGGCAGGAGGAGAAGAGGAAGACCTCAGAGGAGGTTCATGGATGTAGTGAAGGAGGACATGCAGAGGGTTGGTGGGACAGAGGAGGATGATGGGATTGGAGGAGATGGAGGCAGATGATCCTCTGTGGAGACCCCTAAAGGGAGCAGCTGAAAGAAGAAGCAGGAGGTCAGCAACGGTTGTGGTGTTTTGGGTTTAAGACTTGTGTGTTTTCAGTTACCGTCATCATATCGCAGAACTGCTTCTACTCCATAGTGAAAATTCACACCAGGTACCGCCAACACCTGGGGCACCTCCTCGTCCTGTGGTGACGGCACAGACGGTACAAAACATGGGTGGAGCTTCCAGGTTGGAAAGATGAAGCCGAAGTGCCTTAAACCTGCATTCTATGTGAAGACCAGCAGATGACGATAGCTGTGGTTGCAGAAAGATTCCTGGTCCTTTAGAAGTCTATGGGAAAACTGCTTTGTGACCTTTGACCTCTGTAAACACTTCACTGTGGAGTTTATGACCTCAGTCACTTGTTTTGGGTCAAACTGAATAAAACAATGAGTCTGTTTTATAAAGCTCGGTTTTATCGTGTTTCAAAAAAAGGATTATGCATGTTATGCCCCTAACCAATGAGCTAGAGGTTTCACAGTCAGACCCGCCCCTCTTTGTCACATGTGGTTTTTGAAACTAAGATGGCGACAGCAGAAACGCTCATCTCGAAGCTTCAAAACGAGATGTCGTCACAGTGACGTCACGGCAGCTACGTCCAGGTTGGTGACCAAAGATCACGACTCTTACAGAGGAGGTTCACGTCTGGCCTCCTGCTGCAGGTTCAGCCACAAAAGCTTTTAAGTCTCATAGTTTTGTTGTGGGACTCCAACAGGGCGACTCTGCATGATTCACAGCAGTTTATCTTAATCTGAACCTTTATTCATTAAACATTTCTATGTCAGGTTACTAATCTTTTTATGTCAGGTTTAGGCTGGTTAGGATATTTTTATTCTCTAACACTCGTATTGCATCATGTAATGTGATGAATTGATCTGATTAGAGATTGTTAGCTGTGACCTTCTTCCTGAGACGTCCACAGACACAGCTTTTTAGCTCTGTTTTAAAGTAAAGTATGATTTAGAGTAAAAGAGAAAGTCACACAGGCCAGTTTGGATTCTCGTATTCTCCACCGCACACACTGTATTATCATATCTTATCATGGATTTGATTAACAGGAGTTCTGCTCCTTTTCTCATCTCACAGCTCGACTGTCAGAAAACACAAAGTCAATTCAAGTTTGATGAAAGCTCAGAGAAAGAAAAAACTATTGTTATCCACCTCTGTGTGTGTGTGTGTGTGTGTGTGTGTGTGTGTGTGTGTGCTGTCAGTGCAGCTGCTTGAACAGTATCTTGATACAGCACAGTTATGCTGCAGATCGACTGAGCACAAACTTGTTGAGTGGAGCCGATCGATATTTCTTTAGCACAAACACAGAAAATGAAAGCACTTTTAAAGGCTGAGGCGACTGTTCTGCCACAGCAATCTGCATCCAATGCTGGATTGACTGCTCCACCAGCTTTAGTATGTGGGTAATCAATGAGGGTAGGGGTTGGGATGTAATGATTAACTCTATATGGGGGTTCCTTAGTCTGCCTGCAGGATGACGGGGGACATGCAGAGGCTGAGGAGGACAAAAGATCCATACCTGCACATTAGCCACCGTTTAACACATTACTATATGGTACTGTTTGGTTTCAGTCACATCAGGATGAACCTGCTTTTCAGTCCAATCATAAATCATATGTCTTAATGTTTTTTGGCTCTGGAGCTCTACTCAAGTAACTTTGGATTATTTGCCCTTTAAGCAGCTCCAGTCTCTTTAAAAGATTTCCCCCTTCATAACATCTGTACAGGGGGCTGAATGTTTTTAGAACTCACCTGGATTAAAGTTTGCATTATTAGGGGCGTGGCCTCTTTGACTGACAGGTGGATGGTGACACAGGCGGCTGTAGCTGCTAGCTGTCTGCTCAGCTTCACCTGAACTGGACCTCTGGACCGTGTTTGTGCTGTTGGAGCCTTTTGGAGCATTTTTAATGACATCATCTGACCAATAATATGGCTGCTGTGAGGTTCATGTACTAACAGACCGTCCAAGAAGGCTGAGTGAAATTTGAGGATTTTAATTGGATGTTACTGAGCACTGATTGTGTGATGCTCCCATACAGTCTGTGGAACCTGCCATGACATTTTCTTAACCTTAATGAAGATAAAACTCTTCGGTAGACATCATATCTTAAACCTCAGGTAAAAAACTTTGGTGTCATCTTTGACATCTTTAAACTCTGTCTTTGCTTTTCTTCTATCCAGACTGGATTACTGCAGTTTGTTATATGTTGGACTGAGTGAAACTCTGATATCACGATTGCTGCTGCTGGACTCCTGACAGGTCCGTGGAGGTGTGATCATATTTCGCTCATTCTTAAATCGTTGCTTCCTGTGAAGTTCAGGATCAATTTAAAAAATATTGTTGCTCACATTTAAGTTCTTGCATGGGCTCGCCCCAGGTTATCGATCAGATCTTTTACAATCTGAGGTCCCACGCCGCTCACTTAGGTCCACTGATCAGCAGCTGATTGGCTCGTACAGACGACCAGGCGTTCTCAGTCGCAGCTCCGAAACTCTGGAATCGTCTCCCTCCTCAGATCAGCTCATCTTCCTCACTCTCCTCATTCGCTTTACTAATCTGAAGCTTCAGATTCATTTCATTTTTTATTGATTAAATCATTTATATTGTTTCTTTGATCGGTCGCCGTCTGCTGCTACAGAAACAAACGGACTTGATGATTTCGCACGTCCCCCTCAGGTTCTAAAAGAACGTGATGGTGATCAAAACGAAGATGTTCAGGTCGTGTTTGTGTGGATGTGAGTTAACAGGATGCAGGAATAACACAAAGGAAACTGCCTCAGACTGTGGACTTTTGTTTGATGACATTTTCGTTTTTAGGAGTGCTCTGGAGAGATGAACTGCATCCAAATTAAGCTTTAGTTTAAAACAGAAGTCAAAGGTCACAGTGACACACATGCTGAGCACTGCTGCATGCTGGGTAACGGTATTTAACAGTAAGATGATGTCCGTGTGTCCGCCTGCTGTCAGGCCGGCAGCATTAATGCGTCTCTGGTGTCCTCGTGTTGACAAAAGCTAACTGATGACAGCGCCGCAGACGCAGCATCAGCCATGTTGGAGGAAAAACACTGTTGACCCTGCTTAGATTGGATTTACCGCAAGGCTGGATCCAACCACTGGTAGACATGATGGATTATTGTAATGGCCACCTCGATGGCCTCTTTGTCATGTTTAAATGGCAATACATTTTAGCTGGAGGGGCAGATTTAGCAACGTGAAGCCGAGGAGGCGAATGATGTGTTTGAGGTGTAAATAAAAACGGGTTCACTTTGTGCTGACGAGCTGCAGGTGGGAGGACGTGTCTGCCTCTCAGCTCCCTGCGGGTTATTGCTATTGATTGGCTTTCATTATGTGCATTAATCTGCAGCCATTAAAAGCCATTATTATATCTGGCTGGAGCGTCGCCAGGCTGGAGTTACACCGACATCACCGGCATTTTCTGGCCGTCCGTCTTTCCTGCTGTGACTGCAGTAACTGGGTTTCATTCTTTGACAACATCATAACATGTTTGTAAAATTCATCATGCAGCTCAGACATAGTCCTGGTTTACATGCCGTTCCTTAAAGGAGTTCTGCAGCCTGTGAACCAGAGCATCAGTTAGGTAGAGCGAGCTGGTTCCAGCTCAGCTGCTGAATCCTGGATTCATTCCCA
Source organism: Heterochromis multidens (assembly GCA_015108495.1). Taxonomy (NCBI): domain Eukaryota; kingdom Metazoa; phylum Chordata; class Actinopteri; order Cichliformes; family Cichlidae; genus Heterochromis; species Heterochromis multidens. Next base: position 16,564 of record VUQS01050654.1, on the reverse strand, counting down.
TCATTGTCTCTGGAGAAAGAATGACATTAAGAAATATCTCAGATATTTAGCAGTAATCAATCATATATGATCAATGAGGGGTTGTTTGTCAGGAAGCAGTGCTGTGAGATAAAACTGTGGTGAGAAACTGTGCAGTTGCTGCTGCTGATAGAGACCCAGAGTCCCCCTCAGAGTCGAACTGGTTTCTTTATCTGCAGCCTCGGCTCAGCCACCAGTGATTAAGTGTGTGACTCTTTAAAGTCAGAGGCCAATCATTACACTCTTATCACCGCAGCAGCGCTGCCGGCGCCCGGCTGTTCCCACGAAGAACCGGCTTAAAGGTTTCCTTTCTTTTTTCTGGTTCCCGATTCGTCGTGAAAACACCGCACAGCTTTCATGGCTTCTACTTCCTGTTTTCCTCTGCCGACCAATCAGTGAACTCATATTCATGTAAAGGAAGTGGGTTTAAAAAAATGCCTTTTTATTATGTTACCGTCACTGCACCAATTCTGCTTTTCAAGATTTGTTGATTCAAGTTTTAAAACTTCTGCCTTCTGATTGTAGCTGGATCGTAAAATTGAACCTGTTCAGGTTCAAAATTCATTATTTAAGATTAAGATAAATGAAAAAAACAAACAACACAACAAACAAAACTACAGAGACGCTGATAAACTGCTACATAAGGCGAGAGAGGCGATGACATCAGTGCCCTGCACGTGCACAGTGGTTTCATTTTATGCAGTGAAATACAACAAGTAATATATGAATAAAATCCACGTACTTTGGTCCAAAAATGTGACAATTTTCCACATCATCTTTTTAAAACCAGATTATAATCAACCCCCATTTCTGCTGATAAAGTCCTTCCATGGATGTAGTGTCGGAGTTTTTCCATATTCCCAACCTCTGAGATCAGAGATTTCCACATGGAAATAGAGGGAGGATCATCTCCGACCCACTTCACCATTATGGTGTTCCTTGCTAACATTAAAGCAAACTGGATCACATCCTTCAGACATGGAGGTGGATTTACTGAAACTTGCTGACCTACGAACGCTGAAACAAACTGCAGTCCAGAACATTTGAATCTTCGTGAGGTACCCGTTCTGTACTTAAAACAGATGTACGCATATATGCAGATATGGTGCAAAATACTATATTATAGTTCTTTGTACTTGAAATTTAAATTCTGCCAGGCAATCACAAAATCTCATCTCACACATATTTGAGTCCACCAGGATCCAGGTTCAAGCAAGTGTTTTTGTTTCTTGTACTTAAGGAAAAAAATCTATCTGCTGGATGTGAGTTCTTCTTCTTATGCACAAAGCTTCTGAGCTGTAAGTATTTGTAATATTTGATATATTATGCTGAGCTTTCAGTGAGTCAAATCCTTTAAATATCCCATTCTCAAAGAGCAGAAATGTATATTTTATAACATTCGAGCTCAGTCACTGATTTATCATCTCTACATATCACAGTTGGTTTGTTCCACTCACAATAAGATATAATAATGCAAAATAAATTCAAAGTAAATCAAAGTCTCTGTGCTCAAACCTGAGACCACAACTAAAATACGACGCAAACAGCAGTTTTTCTCGTGTTTTTTGAGTGACAGGCTGGATGTGAAGAAAAAAAGTCTTCTTTAGACTCTTAAATGACATCACTTCCTCTTAGTGAAGTCACCTGTATTTGGTGCATTGTTGTGAAGAGGTGCACGAACATAAATCTAAAAATCTGATTGCTGCATTTCCCATAAAGAGACGAGTTTATGCTGTTTGTTGAATGAAAGTGAGAAACGTTCAGAGCAAACACAGCAGTTTAAAAGAAAATCAGATCATATGTAAGAATTATAATGTTGATAATGGTTTTTATTAATAGCCCAGAGTGACTGAAAACAGCTTTGACACTTTGTGAGGTTTTCACGGTCGTGTTTTTCTGAGGTTTCTCCTCCTGCAGATTCCTTCAGTGTGATGATTCCATCTCCTCGTGATGCCCCCCCCCAGTTCCAGCTCCGGGGAATCTCCTCTCCAAACACTCGCTCCTCCCTCCCGTCTCCACCGGCCGGGTCGCAGGTTAATGACTTCGTGTTTGTCGTCCAGCAGGCTTTCTGATAACAGGCCTGCCTCCCCCTCCTCCCTCCCGCCATGTTTCCACGCTCAGAAGACGCTCAGTGTAGCAACAGGAAGTGAGGAATGTGACGCCACGCCCGGGGCTTTGTGGGAGAGGACAGAGTGAGAACCACTAATATTTATTCATGATGGAGAGAAAGTCCCGGTTTGTTGGCACAAGCTACTTCATTTACATTCTCTTATAGACTGTTTGCCCCAGCGTGGGAGCTCTGTCTGTCTCCCAATAGATGAACCTGTCCTGCTCACTCCTCCTTCCTGTCACGCACTCATGTTGCCTCAACAGAAAACTCCTCACAGCTCCTCACAGAAGCAGCTCCTCGCCTTCATGGCTGACAGAAACTCAGTGGGTTGTCACGTTTTCCTGTTTCTGACAAACACAAACATGAAACCACGACTAGAAAAAAAGGCCTGTGAAGATGCAGCTCATCATTACAGTAATTTATGCACAGAGAGATTCCCAGAAGGATGAGGTGCTAAGGCCCGGCCACCCGACGAAAGAGCAACATGGGTTCATCCTCCTGTGAGCCCACCACCCACAGGAGGCACCCTAAAGGTTCAGTGTGATGTGGACTTGTGTGTCTTCTCACCTGAGGAGTGTCCCTGTAGGACCTCCTTCAGAGGCGTTTCTGGGTCGTTTTCTTGCCCACTCTTGGCTGCTGGTTTGTAGAAGCACAACGAAAATGAGAAGCAGTCTTTTTCTCTAACATTTGCACATAAATGCAGACACAACAAAGCCACCAAGACTCAGTTCCTTCATGTTCTGATGCTTTGACCAAACAGAAACTTGAAGGCTGAAAAATGAAGCTGTGCAACAGAAACTGCAGTGTCCAGAAACCAGAGGGCGACTCCACAGTGTCTGTGGTGAAAACCTCCTCTCGTTGCCTACAGACAGAATTCAGGAGCTCATCTGGAGGTTGAAGGCTTTATTACTGACCTGCAGCTCGAGGAAACAGAAATGCAAAGAATTTCTTACTGTGCACCGCTCACCGTTCAGAGCTGAACCGCTTCTAAAGTGGGAATCAAAACACACTTATTGTGTCTTTAATAAAAAAACAAGTGAGTGTTTATTCGGGCCGACGCGTTAAATCTCCGTCACGTTTGCGCGGCGAGCTGCAGGTCTGAGAGGGGCTTTAGATAAAGCGGGCGGAGAGGGGGATAAACGAGGTGATGTGCAGGCAGCAGGCAGCGATGTGAAGAGTTGATTTGAGCGCTGTCTCTGGTGACAGACTGCTGTCTCCTCGGCGGTGAGCTTTAAATGGTTTCTCTGTCAGGCAGAATGGAGGGGATAAACTGCACTCTCCAATCCCCAGACCCATTTAGGGAGCAGATGAAAAGGCAGGAGGACAGCCTCTACATGTTCCTCCACTTTTATTCAGCACCGGCCGGCTGATAAACAAAACAGCAAATATCCACTGCATTTTTTGACAGCCACTTTTCAGCTGCCACTCCACATAAAGACGCCGCCGCCGTCGTCGCCGTCAATCACAGGCGGCCCGCCGTGATGGCTGCTGCTTTGCGTCTCCTCTCGCTCCGATCACACCCTGACAGCCGTTAATCCGAATCAGCAGCTGGAAATAATTATGGGAACAGTAGTCATTATTTAGAACATGATTAAAGGTTTCCGTGTCTATTGACTCGGGCCTCTGTGATTTATGCATTTGTTTAGTCAATAGTGTAGTTGAAATGATGTCATTAATTATGTATGGAGAGTCCAGGGGCCTCCTCCTCCTCCTCCTCCTCCTCCTCCTCCTGTGCTGCTCACATCCTGACAGATGTAAGAACAGGAATCATCAGAGTTTGGGGAATTGCACAGTCCCACAATCCATCTCCAGCTCCATCTTTACACTCTTTATCTCTTTTTTATAGTCTCCCTCCCGTCCCCCTCTCTCTCCTTAGCTGCAGGTTTTCAGTGATGTTCATCCTCAGTGTGAACAGGAAAGGGTACAAAGATGCTAATAAAGCTTTGTTAGGAAGGTAAAATGTCCATCAGATACTCATAAATGCAGTAAAAGATGGATGCAGCCACCGTTTTGGACTCACTGTTAGTGTTTTGGTGGACTGCAGGTCCTCACAAGCACCTCACATTTTATGGAAGGTGGAGCCCCCAACGTTCAACAAATGTTCTCCAGGGTCACGATCTCTAAAATCGATGTGAACCTCGATTATTCGGTCACACTCGTGCTGTGTTGCTGAAATGAAACCAGAATCAGCTCCTCCGTGTTCAAATCCACATGTCTGCTAAACGTTGCGCAGTGGTTACGTCATGAAGACCCTTTAAAGTGTCACGTGCACATTAACACGCAGAAACAGGAAGCAGTTTGTGGCGCCTCAGACTGTACGGCAGCATCACTTTAAACAGCGAGGGCTCGGGGGAAGGCGACTTAAACCCTCTGTGTGATGTCCGTCACAGCTTTGATAGATTGGAAGTGTGACATTAAAATGGAAATTACTCAGGGGAGACCTGACAGGGGAATGGGGGGCGACCTTTGACCTCTGGCTAAGACCACAGAGTGAAATCCCTCAGAGAGAGGGACTGACAGGACGGATGGAGAGAGACTGAAGAGTGACGGGTGTGATTTTAATGACACTTTTCTGCTTCATACCTGCCTGTAGCCTTAAATCAGGGACACAGAGCACCTCATGCTGCAGCCTGAGCTGGTCCTTTTTTATTTTAAGGGTCCCATTAGGGGTCATAAATACTGCGCTCAGCCACGTCCTCCTGAATATCACCACACACTTTTTTCTCATAGTGACAAACAGCATTTATTTTGGCACACATGAACCGCCGTCCTGTTAGGATGGTGTATTAATGTAAAATATCCAAATTTGACTGTTTTTCCAGTTCTGTCCAAACGATTTACTGATGATGGAAATCAAAGGAAGCAACAGCAGCTGCTATTTATGATATTTTCAGCAAATTAGCTGAATTAAAACCAACGAATTTAAAGGTTTGCATATAAATAAAAAATGATTGAGACTACCGACTGAGGCCTACGTTTAAGGAAATTCAGAAAAGTATTTTTATTATCCGTTAACCTGCTGACCATTTATTATAATCAAAAGTAATTTATTTTCAATAGTTTGTTTGATACCAAACGTTCTGTATATTAATCACATTAATGTAGGTACGAAGTTCTCCTGTTTCCAATCAGATTGCACAAGCTGCTGCCGTGTGAGCGTGCGGTGTCCCTCTGTTTCTCAGATCCACCCCTCGCTTATTGGAGATGGAGAAATGCTAAGCTCGAGGCTTCAAGACTGCAGTAACCAACAGGTGGCGCTGCAGTGGTTAGGTCCATCCTTCTTAGGGTTAGGCTTCATCAGAAGCCCTGAAACGCTGGCTGTTGCCTGAAGAGGCCGAGTCAGAGACCACAGCCAGTTATAGCAGATTAAATGCTCATATTTGAAAGTGTGTGCCCAAGAAATGTTTGTATTTTTGCTTGAAAATTAAGAAATTAATGAATTATTAAAACAGTTGCTAATTATTATTATTAGTTACAATCCACTAATCCCATAACCGCTGCAGCTGGATGGCTTTATCAGTGATAACAGTAATTATTACTGAATAAGGTGAAAAGAAGCGAGGATCACACGAGGGGTCTGCCGCCATCCACGCCATCCACGCCGACCTGAACGTCCAAAACGCTCAGTGACCAGCGGCTGACGTCACAGTGGTACGTCCATCTTTGGAGATATTATTGCTTTAAGATTAAAAACCGATTAAAGAATTATAAAAATAGTTGCTGGTTTTTATTAGGTTGTTAGGTTGTGTTGTGGTTGTGGGTCAGTCGGGATCATTACAGTTAATTTCTGTATGTGATATCTTCATCATGATCTCAACAGTAATCAGCACGATGTAAAGGAGTAAAGGGTCACATGATCCCCGTGTGTGTTCGGTGGAGATCTGCTGCCTTCATCGCCATCATTTCTCGCTGTCAGTGTCAGCGCTGCCGGAGGAGGAGGAGGAGGAGGAGGAGGAGGAGGAGGAGGGAAACCTTGGCGTGTAATGTTGATATTTCACAAACAAAATGATGTTTTCACATTGTGAGAGATGGCTGGTTCCAGTCACTGCTCCCCCCTCATGCCTGACTGTGGATATTAATGCGCTCCAGTAACTGTTAATTTCACTTTGGAGAAGTGATTTATGGGTAGACGGCGAGCAGCGGCAGAATCTAATTGAGATCAGAATGGCTGTTTCTCACAGAGCTGCGCCTGCACCTTCCAGATGGGGCGCCATGATTAATGCATAATGAGCAAATAATCCATGAAATTAATAAAAAACTATTCTTCAGCTCTTCATGGAGAGCAGAATAAATACGAATAGGAATCAAAGTGTTTGTGTCATTTCTCTCTCCTCGGCACACTTGAAGGGAGAGCAGCACAATCAATGGAGAGGAGCAGCGTAATCAGTCTGAGATCAGAATGTCTGTACGAAACAATGAGGAGAGAGGAGGAGGAGGAGGAGGTTTCTGCACCATTAACGTCTTCATCCGACTGTCTGTAGCCCTCACAGCGTATGACAGGAAGGAGCAGGAATCTGAACAGGAAGCACGTTTAAAAGGCTCTTGGATCAATAAAAGGGGGACATCAGCACAACCTCGAACTCTGCTGAGGAAACCTGCCGCTCATGACCATTTTCATCATTAACCCATGAATCATTCTGTCCATAAAACAGCAGAAAATCAGTGTTTGTGCAGAGTTCACCTGCAGAAAAGTGAGACAGAATCAGATCTTTCCCGAGTCTCTGGATCCAGAAGACTATCTGGACCTGGATTAGACTGAGATATTTTCTTCAAGATGAAGATGAAGATGAAGATGATGTCTCCCAGTGTTTCTCATTTCACTTTGAGGTGTGTTTGTAAAAATATGACTTCTACACCGGGTCATTATCATGCAGCTAACAGACAAGCCAAACCAGATCACATGACTTTAATGGTGGAGGTAATAACTCCTACCTAACCCAGGCCCAGACCCAGACCCAAACCCAGACCCAGGCAAAAGATATTTCAGCAGCTGGAGAGTGGCTGACAGGATGGAGCAGCCTCCTGCAACACAATCTTATTGGTTAAGAGGTGTTTAATGTCTCCAGACAGCCCACAGTCACACACAACAAAATACATAACCAGTTTTTCTGCCTGTGGTATAAAAGACGAACCACTGAAGGCTCTGGAGGACAGGAAAAATGCTCCTTTGCTTCTAATTTTCTGTGATCTAAGGGGGCATCTTCAAATGAAGAAAGGGTTTGTATAAACCCTCTTTCTTCTTCTCAGTGATTCTTTCATTTCTATGTCCCATGGACATCAGAGCAACTGTATCTACCATCTCTGGACACCTCATCACCTCGATCTACTGTAGGGACCAGGCCTCCCGTCCTCAGCCCCACCTGAAGGTGCTGGCTGCACCAATGCTGAGTCACGTTCATGCTGATGTTCATGTTGGACACAAACTTCTATTTAAACACAGGAAGCAGAGAAGAACAGCAGATGTCTACACTGGAAACCATTCAGCAGCTACAGTAAATATTTTTCATTTTGTTAAAAAAAAAAAAAGACAAATCGTTGGTTAATTTTCTTTTAATCAACTCGCTCGTGCTTGTTTGTCTTCCAGTTGGAGGAATAATTGAAGTAAATGAACTGAATGATGAAAAGTGCTTTCATACATGCTGTAACTTTGCATACAAATAACTTTCAGCAAGAAACAGAAAACACTCCACCTGAAACTAGCTCCATAATTAATTTTTCTCATCTTTAGGCCAGTTTGTGAGGATTTATATCCCCGAATGAGCCTCTTGGTTTTGAACTCAGACATAAAAAAAGATGTCAGCATGACTCTGAGATTTGAGTTTTTCCCTTTCCTGACGTTTTATGGACGACATGATTGAGCAGCAGAATAGAAACTGCTCCCTTTGAGCACGTGAAACTGCTCAGAACCCCTCGATCAGCAATAAATGGATAAACGTGATTTAGAGTCATCATTAGAATATCTCAGAGCTGGACATTAGCCATCTAAGTGTGCTCGAGAAGACGGATGCAGCGTGAAAAGGGAAGATGGTGAAAGAAGTGGCCCGTTTATCGATTGACAAAACTATTGAGCTTAAAACAGCAGCTGCTTCTCCGTCAGAAAGGATCCATAACACTAAACGCTGACACCTTTCTGCAGAATATCCTCCATTGATTTTTACATAAGAATCCATCTTTCTGTATTAGAACACAGTGCGGTGCTCATTCAGAACAAAGACCAATCAGGTGCATTTATCATTATCTGATTTATGGTCATCATCGAGCGGCGGCCTGTCAGACGTGTCCGCGGGGTTAAAGTGCCTCTTTGGTAATGAACTATGTCTTTAATCCTGAGCTGATGGAGGGGCAGGTATTACATCACTCTGTTTATTTGCTCAGCAGGACTCCAGGCGGCTCATGTGACCTGCAGAGCTCACACTTCACATGTGGAGCATTTACACAGCAGAAACAGGAAGCTGTGACACGGGCTGCAGTGTAGCTTGACCCAGTCAGCCTCAGCCTCAGCAGCTGTCTGGAAATATGGTTCATATGTCACCAAATTAAAGCTGAATCAGCTTCACTGGAGTTCCTGCTGCTGTTTCAGGAAAAGCAGTCAAAAGTGTTCAGCATCAGTTCATACTGTAGCTGCTAGCTGTCTGCTCGGCTTCACCTGAACTGGACCTCTGGACCGTGTTTGTGCTGTTGGAGCCTTTTGGAGCATTTTTAATGACATTATCTGACCAATAATATGGCTGCTGTGAGGTTCATGGTACTAACAGACCGTCTAAGAAGGCTGAGCTCCAGTTTAATGAGTGAAATTTGAGGATTTTAATTGGATGTTACTGTTACACTTCCTGTCATCCAGTGCAGAAACTAACAGCTGGTTAAAGCTCTCAGAGTCCAGGGCGAGCTCGATCCTTGGTCCATTGCTCCTTTCCTCTGAAGCCTTGATTTGAAATACTTGCTATTTACTTGCTTATATCCGTCGGCTGGCCTGGGAACTCCTCGGTGTTCCCCCGGATAAGCTGGAGGAGGTGGCTGTGGAGAGGGAGGTCTGGGCTTCTCTGCTTAGGCTGCTGCGC
>VUQS01050651.1:12087-25205 GCA_015108495.1 Heterochromis multidens | reverse complement strand
TAAGAACACCCCCCCCCCCCAAAAAAAAAAACAAAAAACAAAAAAAAAACCCATGACTATCCGGAGCGGGGACCAGGAAGCAGAGTCTTACATGCCTCTCTGTAGCTTCTCTCCTCCCGTCATCCCCTCAAAACCCAGTCCCCATAGAGACTGTGTCTGCTCCCAGACAATCAACAAAACAAACTAAAAATCAGCAAAGAATGGTTTATGCATGAAAATTCACAAAGAAAGAACAATCCATTTTCCTACCCACGTTTTGATGAAAACATCATCAAGGTCAAGGAAAAGAGGTAAGGAGAAGAGGTTAGGAAAAGGAGATAGGAGGGACTTTTGGAACACATCCATTCTCATGAAATAAGTGCCAAAGCCACAAGGGCAAAGTCATCTTACAGTACTCTACTGCTCTGAATTTACTGAATTTGATACATGACAGAATGTAATCCTCTCAAGTTAACATAAACTGTAATGCATTATCAGGAAAGCTAAGTGTATTAATAACGTTAAAAAAGATCATTATAAATATGTGAATATATGTATATAATGTGACATACAGTACATTGTGATGAGACTTTTATACTGTCAAACATTTCCACCTAAAGTTCACTAGGGAGCAGTGCAGGCAAAGAAACTGGTGTGACTAAGCCAAAGAGTTGTTATTTCTTGCTTCCATCTTCAGCCATAGTTTAGTTGGTTTCTCTGTCTGAACTTCTGTTTTTACCGTCACTACACGAGTTCTTTAAACTGTGATCATTACTCCTCTCCAAGAATTATCTAGGGAAATGTCTGTGCAGTCCAGTGTTTAAAGACATTCTGCAATTAGTGCTATAATAATCAGACCTATAACTGTTTCTGCTGTTATAGGAAAGTGGTGTGGTGAGGTTATGCAGCTGTTTTTGTCACAAGGTTGTCAGATTCGTTTCTGTTTGCTGTGTATTAATAGATCTGTCACACCACTATTTCCTGTGCTGTTGTTGCACATCTGCTGCCACCTCCACCTTTGTTTTGCCTAAAACCTGACCATTATCTGTTTGGCAGCAGCTTCAGACAGACAGGGTGTTGTCTGTGTACATACAAATATGTTTCAGAACACAAAATGGTGCTTATAGGGGACTCAAATATGCGTGACCACAAGGGTGAACATAAAAGAAGAGGTCAAGAGAGAGAAGGCACCAGCTGAGGAGGGTTTTATCACTCTTTTGGTCATCAAAACTGAACCTGGGAGTCTTAGTAACTCCACAACAGTTCAATCATTGTTTTGACAACAGTAACACCCCCGTACATTCCAGCAGTGGCCGCTGGACCTGAAATGCTGTCAGTTTTATGTAGTTTTCATTAATGTACCACCCAGAAACAAATTTTCCCCTCCTTCCTGGACATTACAGCTTCTGTCTGCCTAATCAAACACTAAGCCTGTCATGAGCTGGCAAGAAAAGGAAGTGAAATGTTACTGTACTGAGAAAGAGATTTTTCATCCAGCTAACTGGTGGCTTTTTGCAATGCAGTCATGACATTCATGTACAGTACTTCCCGTTTGTTTCTGAATGTCATGGCAACATTTGAGCAAAGCGCAAATGCGCGGTTAGTTGTCAGTGCCAGACAGACGAGAGAGGAAATACGCACTTTTTTCTACTTTTAGTTTTGACATTTGAGTGAATGAGATATTTGAGGCTTGAGAGAAAGCTCTGAAATGGATACAGTTGAAAATATGTTTTAACAGAGTAAGAGAGGCTCGTTAATTAGCCTGAAAATGTGGTAATTTATGTTGCATTGAACGTGATATCTCTCTGAACATTAAATTATATTCACTGACAACTCCATTTAAAAAAAAAAAAATTCTTCTTGGACTCTGTTGGAGTAGCTTTGCATAATTCATTGTTTATCTTATACTGGGCCTTTTAGACTAACTTGATGATGATGGTACTAAGGTTGCTGTCCTCATTTTACTTGACACAACTAACTCTAAAATCCTTACTGACTGCCTGGAGGTTTTTTTTCAATACTGTTTTTGAGTGGTTCAGATCATATATCACTGACAGGAAATTCTTCATCACCTGTGGAGATCAGTTGTCAACCACTCAAGACACTTCCTGTGGTATTGCACAGGACAGTTGTCTTGGTCTGTTACTTTTCTCATTATACTTGCTGTCACTTGGTAACCTTATCAGACAGCATAATATTCATTACCATAGTTACAGAGCTATATGTCTCTGTAGAGCCAGACAACAATGACTAGCTCTCTGTTTAACTGACAGTAGCCAGTGGATGACTGCAAACCTTTTAAAATGTAAGGAAGACAAACTGGAAATTCTTCTGCTTGGTGTTTTGATGCATGCTCAGTAATCCAGTAAAGATTATTAAACACTGCATCCAGATGAACTGAATCTATTTTCTGGGAGGCTTCTACTTGGTCTAAAACCAAACACAAACTGCTCATTCATAAGTTAGGAAAATTAGCTGACAGGGTAAAACCACAAGTTAAGTGTCTTGAAGGTATTTTAGGTTCTGACTTGAGGTTCAAACACTACTTTGATTTCATGACCAAGACAGCTTTCTTCCATCTTAGGAATATCACCAAAATATGACCCTTTCTGATTTGCAGATTGTTCTTATTTTCATTTCTAGTAGGATGGATTACTTCAACACTCTTTCTGCTGTCAGTAGGCTGCAGCTTATTCAGAACTGCTACATGTTATTGACTAAAACAAATAACAGAGAGTGCATCACTCTAGATTCAGCAGATGCTGTTTTCCAGTATCCTACAGATTGATTTGAAAGTACTCTTACTTGTATACGAAACCCTAAATGATCTCGGACCAGCTTACATTTTTGTCAGTTTACATCCCAACTTGCACCCTTTGATCAAATAGGGTCATTCCATCTCAAATCAGCAAATTTTTAGAACATTTTCTGCTTGTCTGTGATGTGCATAAAAATGTTATGCAAAGTCTGGATATGTAGTAATTGCTGTGAAATTTTAGCTTCATATATCAAATCATATTCAAGATATTTGTTTTGAAAAATGTTCCATCGACCCACATTCAGACCGTTTTTTGCACATTGAAATCCGAGGCAATGTTTGAACACAAATATCTCAAAAACTATTGCCATCTTTCTTACAATCAAAATGAATCAGGATCTGTAATTTGGGAAAGATACATCAAAACATGTCTGAGTATTGGCTAGTTAAAATATGAGAAAAAAAGGTCCCATATTTGAGAACACACTTATAAAAAGAACTCCATATTGCAAAAGACAACTAGTGACAATTTCTGAATAGTATATAGTTGAATTTCACAATATTGGAAAATAAAGCATGTAGAATACTTTTTAACATGAAATTCTTAGTCACAAAAATGAAGAAAATACTATTTTCTTTCAACTTTCATGCTGGATCGAACAAATATGACAAGTTGTACCATAAAAACAAAAATATCAGTAGATTGTCTTGTCCAAATAGAACAAAATTCTGCAGTTTCCAGATGGTACACTAATTATAACTCAGAAAATCATTTTGTTAAATATGTGCATACTTTAAATTTTGGTGTCTGGGTCATTCCACCTCAAATCAGCAAATTTTTAAAACATTTTCTCTTAAACCGTCTCCAATTTGCATAAACAATGTTATGGTTCAAAGTTTGAACATATATAATGATTACTGTGAAATTTTAGCTTTAAATATCAAATACGTTTCAAGATATATTTCTTTTTTTTTTAAAAGGCAATTTTTTTTCACACATTGAAATCTGAGCCGTTGTTTGAACATGAATATTTGAAAAACTATTAAAGATACAAGCCTAAAATTTTCACTAGCCTTTATTACCATACAAATAAATCCGGGTCTGTAATATGGGGACAGATATATCAAGAAAAAAAGAGTATTGGCTAATTAAAATATGAAAAAAAAAAAAATCAAGCCAACCTTTAAAGTCTCATATTTGAGCACATTTCCTTAATAAAACAAAAAAGGTTAACAATAGTGCACAAAATGTTTTCTTTACTTTCAGAGTGAGTGATTATATTTCTCCATTCAGTATTAATAATGTTTCTTTTTGCACAATACAGAATTCTTGAGTTCTTTCCAAAATGTTATGCGTAACCATAAAACAAATGATTTATCCTTTCCTGCTCAGTCTTGTAAAAACTACATTTGTCATCAGCATTTAGAAATCTCAACATGTTCAGCCTGTATTTTTTCATAATTAATTCTTTAATTTTATTTCCAGCTAACAGTTTCTAAACGAACAAGCCACGTCTTCTGTCAGTTTATGTCTATAAAATAGCCGTTCCAATAATGTGGTGTTATTTCCTTAGTAATGTAAAACCATTTCCTTATATGCCAGTTTGTGCATTTGTTGCTCATAAAATCACTTCCATTTCCATGAAGGATGCATTCATGTTGCTTTAAAAAAAAAAACCTCCATTAATTAATCAGTGGCTATGCAGTTGAATGCTGAGTTAAACTCTTTTTCTTTCAGTCCTGGATCAGCTCTCTGTGTGCCTGAAGCTTTAGTTAGCATCTTTAGCAATCACACTTAAGAAGACTTTGTGGGATATGAGGAGGGATAGAAAGACATTTTAATTTATCTAACATGTGGCACTGTGTGTCTACTGTTTTCATTTAAATTTGATCTTGGCAGACATAAATCACTGTGCGATGAATAGTTTAAATGTGTATGTGTGTGTGTTTGTGTGTGTATGGAGGCAATGTGTCTACTTTTCTGTGGAAAATTTCCCAAAGTGGTTTTGACTCTGTCATTTTTTCCCCAGTGCTCATTTTCCAGAACTGAACTTCAACAGAGGGTTGTGATGGAGCTATAGACACAGTTTCAGAAATCTTTTTCAGATGAAGCTTCTTTTAGGGAGCAATAGTGCAGTCATGTTTTTACTGACAATGTGCCAGTCGTCACCTCCTAATCGACGCTCATAACAAACCTATGAACTTCATCAACTTGCCTGTATTTAGATGATTGCATAAAAGCTACACAATAAGTGTGAGTGTATTATACCTGATACTATGACTGTGTTAATAAGAAAATAATGATGTGATGAGGTGTGTAGGAGGGTTAGAGGCTATGTCAATAAAAGAGCAGCTGTCCTCACACAATGTCAGCTCCAGCATTGTGTAACCTTCATACATAGACCTGTCTAATACTAATATAATTTATCACTATGTGGTCATGAGAATTGTAGTCTGACTCTGTAGTTCATGACCCCTTTAGCACTTTAGCACCTTTCAGCTCATGGTTCTGGTTTTCCAGCATGCAAATATGGGCTACTACTCTGATTTAGCGTCACCCCTCTCAGTAGGTACCTTTCAGTCGTTTAATTGAGACTGGTCGGCAACTCCCTGGCAATCTCTGGTTGCCATGGAGGTTTGTGGTGCCGCACTGAGAGATTGCTGGCTGTCTCCAGGTGAAATTGGTCAAAAAGAGGGTGCCGCACCAAAAACCTCATTGTGATAGCTTTGATTGGTAGCAGATTGCTTGTAGCTTGCATGGAAGACACAGACTTGTCTGTTTACTCTCTGAGCTGTAGTGAGACTTGAAAAAGTGTGACGTAAACCACAAACCGAGAAAGCTTTCCTTCAAAGTAAAAGTTGTGCTTTACCACTGCAACCAACACATTTCCAAAGGTGCAACTTTACCTTTAAAGGTCAACAACTCTGTGTTCCATTTGCGTTGCACTCTTCACAGTTTCACAATCACTTAGTGAGTAGTTTGCAGGCATTTGCAGACACGTTGGCATCTTTTGCAGCAACCTGCCAGTGACCAAAGCAATTGCAAGGAGGTTTTCGTTGCAGCGCTGTATACCTCATTGTGACCAATTTCATGCTAGCCACTGCCAGCAACCACCAGCAACCACTCAAAGCAGACAAAGTTCACAACTAGCTGTTGAAGTTTGTGGACTATTTAAGCAGCCAAACTGACTTCTTAGCAGAAATCAGTGAAAGCTAAAATTTAAAGAAGAGGAAGAGTAATTTAAGGGTTTGAAAGAAGGCAACTGGACTTCTTTAAGTTGTTTGAAGACGTTTCACCTTTCATCCAAAAGGCTTCGTCAGTTCTAAAACCAAATGGTGGAGAGTCCCAGGTAATTAAACCCTAGTGGGGGCTGTCTCTTGAGTGGTGGTCATTAACCCACTATTGATTATGTGAGTTGTCACATGAACCAAGGTGTGAAAAAAGGCGTGGGTCATTATCACCACAGGTTTCGGGTGAAACCACTGTGAGACCTTGCCCCAAACCATCATGTGTCCTATTGAGGTCACCTGATGCAAGATGTGGATGGGGGATGAGGCGCTTGGGAAGGGATCACCTTGGCTCATGTGACGACTCACATGATCAATAGTGGGTTAATGACCACCACTCAAGAGACAGCCCCCACTAGGGTTTAATTACCTGGGACTCTCCACCATTTGGTTTTAGAACTGACAAAGCCTTTTGGATGAAAGGTGAAACGTCTTCAAACAACTTAAAGAAGTCCAGTTGCCTTCTTTCAAACCCTTAGACTACCATGTCCTGGATGACTGAGAACCTACACAGACAAGAAGAGTAATTATTGAACTTTGTGGAGATTTTTGTGGGTTGCCAGAAACCAACTTTGTGTGGCGATATTGATTCCAGATTACAGACAATGTTTAAAATGTTCATTTTTTAATTTCTTGCTTTTTACAGAATCTTCACATGAAAACAAAACAACAACAACAAAAAAGCTCTGACTAATACTGCTGCACTAAATGTTATGCTGGAATAGTGCCTAGTGTGGTTGTGTAGGCATTGGAATCCACCTACAAATTAACTGACTTGTGTTGTCAGTGTCAGTGCTTTTGATTGGTTAGCATGATTTTAGGTTATACACAAAGTTATTATAGTTAAAAACAGTAAAAAAAAAAAAACTAGTTACAAAATAAACTATAATCACTCTGGTTATATCGCCACCTGTGGGTGTAGTACACTCTTGTCAGCATGCTCTTAAAGGCACTTTAATTATGTTTTCATGTGGAGAGATTTTTGCTGTTTGAGTGGATATGTGTTTTTGAAACCAAAGCACAAATATAAAAAAAAATATATATATATCAGATCTCACTATGATGTCCTGATGGGGACAAAAGTAATGCATTATAAAATTCTTCCAAGTGTCCCACATGAAGCGCTAGCCAAACATAATTTTGACCATGCAGCTGTGGAGCTGAAACTCAGCCTAGAGCTTAAGGAGCCAAGGTTGGAGAAAGAAGAATGATTAGTTGCAGGTCTCTGACATTACACAAACTTTGATCTCCTACATAAAGGACAAACTACTTCTAGCATTGGCCCTGTGCATTTTCCCTCATGATTACTCTCACAAATCCACTCTTCACATTTTTCTGCGTCACAGGCTAAATGAATATGAACGCTTAACAGGGCATCACATCCAGCCTTGGCTGCAGATGAGGGGTGATTATTTCTCTGGAGGGAAACATGGCTTGATTTGAGTAAGACCACTGTGTGGTTCCTGGCAGAATGACCTCTTGGATTCCTCAGCCTGGAGACGCTAAGCTCCGAAAGACTCCTTACTGAACGTAAATTGAAGGCCTTTCAGAAATTCTGATTCAGCCAACCACATAACCCCTTAAGGCAAGCCAGGCTGCACTCTGACTAAGCAGAGAAAGAACTATTGTGTACATCCTTTTTACAGCACATTCAGAACAAAATGAACCAGCTAAATTGTTCTAAAGAATTTATTGAATATTTTGGTATTAAAGTTTGGTTGGAAGGATACAGTACTATCTTTGTTTTATTTGATTTATGGAAGTCAAACTGAAATTAAAACAATTAAATCTGACCCTGGAGAGCTTTTATTGCCATGCCTTATATTAGACTGACATAACTTCTTGTGTAATGATGGGATTTGTGTGTGTGTATACACTAAGAGTTTTAAACCTGCAGTTCCAGATTATTATGACAGGTAGCTGCTGAAGCATGAGCGTGTGAAACCCTCACGGAAGTCTCCCTGTCAGCATTACATAACGCAGGGAGACACAGAGCCTCACATAGAGAGGATTTATTCTCTTAAGCACAGAATGGGCAAACAAAGCCAACTGATTTATCACCACATAAAAATAACAGAGAGAGACCCTCATTAGTTTTGCAGTCATAAACTGTAAGGTTGTCAATGTAGGAAGATGAGTTCCTGCAAGCTCTGACAGGACCACAAACAAAATGATGAAGGTAATGACTTGGCAGCTGCACAGTGGGGGGGGGGGTGAGCCTGTATGTACTTTAAATTATATGTGTTAACATATGGGTAAACAAGGCTACAATATGTGACCAGTGTGCGAAAGCCAAGCTAAAGCTCACAGTTTTCTGTTTTTTTTATTTTAGTTTTTTGTTTCCTAAAATTTCAAAACTAGATTAATATGCAAAAAAAATAAAAATAAATAACTGCCACGGTTTAAAGATAGGAAAGTCGCCAGCCTCACTAAGGGGGTAAATTTCACTGTCATACCCCTAGGCGTGTGAACTGGGTGTTTTCCCCTCATGGCAGAGAGTTTTCGAGGCAAAGTAGTGCGTTATTTATTTGCAGTTTATGCATCAGAAACTTTTCAATAAACAAAATGTCTCTGACATAATTTTGAGAGATATTTGCAGACAGTGAAGTTAAGAAAACAAGCATTGGAAATATTGGAAAATATTTATTCATTGTGTCATTGCTTAGCTCTTTCACCGGCTTTTCTTGTGCTGCATCACAGCTAGCTAGTTGAAATACTTCATTTATTTCCTGAAAAAAAAAAAAATGGTCTGAGCTTAGGGAAACTGTGTCATTGGCTTTGATGAAGGAATTAATTAGATGAGAATATCCCACTCTCATCCTTGATTTGTAGCTTTGAAGTTATAGCTAGAAGTTATTTTAATTTCATTGTTGAAGTTGTGCATCTTACCCAAAGAGAGTGTGAAACATAGACAGCCACTGTGATGCTAAATCACTTCACTTTTCAATGCCAGAGGTTGCTGCTTGCTTAAAACAAGAGCTGCATTGTTTATGGGTTCTGTGAGTTTCTAGTGAGTCAGGCTAGCTGTTTCAGTAGATAGATCAGGAAATCCGATCAGGAGATAATAATACTAAAGATGTGGATGTGAAGAGAAGTGCTGCATGAATGCTTCTGCTGCTCAACTAATGGTATCAAATCTTTTCATCTAACTCTCTGGAAAAATTCAAATACATCTCCTCAAAAATTTTCCATTTAAACTGATTCAAAGAACAGAATATACCACTATGTGAACTTCCATATGCTCTAACAGAACAATATTCATGCTGTATTGTTGGATGTAGTTTTACATTGATTCCCTGCAGAAATACAACCTGTTTGCCTTTTCATCACGCACCACATGAAACAGTTCAAGTGAAAGATTTAACAATGGCGCTGAGTCATTTTAATTAGTAGGTACAATAATTATATCTTCCCTAATCTCAACACTTTCTCAACCTTGCTCCTGTCCACTCCCCTCCTTTTCCTCTGCTTTTTTTCAGCCCAGACTTGGCAAGCAAACAGAAGTCATGAGGTTTCCCAGAGGTCCGGCTCACGGAAATGTCAGTTCAATTCATATTCTGCTAGGAGTGGAGAGAGATGTAAATCAGATAAAGGTACTTTGCCCTCATTTCTATGTCTAATACCACCCATTCCCGACCACCCTAAAAGAAACCTACTACCACCTTACCTCTAACAAATTCCTAAACCAGATGAAACACTATCATTCCAACTAAAGTTTAAGTAAAGAGAGGACATTTTAAATATTTTTGCAGCTGATGAGGCCTTGGCCATGTTTATGATTACATCACACATACCATTTGAATCCCTCGGGTTAAGAAAATCTTGTTTGATTATAGTATCACACAGTGATGTAACTGGGAGGAAGGCATTGAGTTATACAAGCTGACATCATCATTGTGTAGAGATTTCACACACTTTCGTTTTAACACTTCATTAGATGACAAACTGAAACCCTGCCTGAGGCAATTGAACATCAGTGAAGCCAGTTTTATTAACACTAGGCAAAAATAAACTACTCAGAATCTAAATCTTTAGCTTGCTGCCATGGGAACACAAAAGTAAGACTCAACTGATTTTGTTCGATATCCTTTATTTATTTGATGTGCCACTGTGTTGCTATGTGACATGCCCAGGCTTTGGTGTTGAGTCTGGAGACAGTGATCTCAGCTTAAATGTTTGTTTGGTATTATCTGTCTGTCTGTCTCCAGATCGTTCTGAGATTTGATAGATTGTTTAAGTGTGGGTGAGGTCCTGTAAGATTCTGCTTAGACAAATGTCTTTTTGTCTCCACAGTTCACAGGATAAGAGAAAGTCGTGAGTGCCAATTCTAGGATTTAGGGGCTGGTTTTTTTTTACGAAGGAGTGGCTTATTTGAAAAGAAATATTTTCAGGATAATCCTGTCCACAGATGAAGTGATTGAAATAAACCTGACATGGTAATAAAGTCATGACATCATTTCTGGGCGAACCTTTGTTCTATTAGCTTCACTAAAGTGATACAAAATGAATGTCCTGGGGATTACAAGTTATTTTTGATATTTGAAACAATTTACACAGAAAAACAAAATTGCTTATTGACTCATTGCTTCTGTCAAGCTGTTTAGAGCTCATGGGAAATTGAATTAGTTCATGGCTGGTAAAAACAAATTATGTCATTTAACAATTCTATTAAAAACAACAGGTATCCTTACTAAATCACATAAAACAAGGCACGTTGCATACAGGAGTTTTGGTCACTATGGAAATGATATATAAGCCACCTGGGATGTGTTTACATAAGATGCATTTTTTTGTGGATTCTTACTTTTATACTGTAGGCTAGTTGAAGACACAAGAAACTCTAGAAAAAACTTAAGCCATTCTAAAATTTCAGCTACCCCACAACTTTGTCAGGCTGCCCTTAAAGATGAACTTACCAATTTTGTGGTGCACACGTACAGTTTATGAATGCAGCTTGCTAACCAAGTTTGCTAGCCTCAGCTAATAAACTTAAAACTCTACTCTTTCACCCAAATATGGTCCCTTCTGGCTCCAAACAAACATTTCATCAGCTAAAATGGTAATGTAGAGGCTTCAAAATACAGAATCCAGATGCCAGTAGGTAATATAACGATGGCTGTGTCCATCTTTTATATACATTCTATGTGTAAGATCAATTAAGCCTATTCCTAGACCATCATCATATTTTAATTTTAGTCTGGGCCTAGTCCTAATCTATGTCAGGGAAACCTGCTGAATATATCAGTGTGTCTGTAACTTTTTTCTGCTGCTCTCACATGGCCAGAGAATCATTTAAGTCAGCATCAAGCTAAAAGCTACAGGGTTGCTAATTAGCACAAATTGCAGTTAAATGCCATAGCTTTTGAGATGCAAAATTTTGCTTGAAACTTAAAAGTGTACTTAATGTAATCACTAGATATAAGGTGGAAGGGGATTAACAAAGTAATCAGGAACCTCTGAGGACCATGTGGGTCTTCTTTTCAGTGAATTTTCAGTTCATAAAAAAATGAAAGCCAAGTCTCCTTTTTTCTTTGTGACCGTCTGTTCCTCTGTTTTTTTGGGTTGTGATGGTTTGAAACAGGTCAGAAAGTTAATGCCAATGTTCATGAAGCCAGTAAGTAAAAATGTCAGAACCATCATATCTGTTTCACAGTTGAGTCACATTTTGCGTCAGTAGGAAACTAAATAGGAAGTTATTCCTTTGATACTCTCCCAGTGGGATGCACCACTCAGCTGGACTCCATTTCTGCTCTTATAAGGATGGCTTGTTGTTAACTTAGGCATTCTAAATCGAACACAGAGGAGAACGAAGAAGTGTTTGTATGCAGAGATGAGCCAATCTCCAGTGGTGCGCCAGATTAGGTGAAGTCAGGGCAAAACATTTTAGGGTCACATTAGTGTGTTAGTTTGACCGAAGGAGAAAAAAAAAGCAACATGTCTTTAAAATGAGATCACTGCGGGAGTCTCAATCACTTCTGTGTCCAGAAGCACAAAATACTCAGGAAGATCAGAGTGCTCTTTTCCCTGCTTACGTAAGAACCCTGCATCTGAGCCAAGACCAGAAGTTGGATGCTCCTTAAGAGGCTGTGAGCAAGCTGCCTGCTGTAATTTCAGTTTGTTTCCTTCACTCTCTCTCAGCCTCGCACACTCTTTTGAAGTTTTTACTGCTTATACTGAGGACTTTTTGCACAGTGTGATAACTGTTAGTGTTTACAGAGGGAAAGATCAGAGCCAGGTCTAAGCTGAGCCCCTAATTTTTAATGTGTTACTGATATCTACTGTGACTGTCATGTCAAGGCCATCTCCATTCCAGTGAATGTTTGCCAGGGCAGATAAAATAAGTCTTTTCACATTTTTTCCCCACATTCCTACAACCATATCAGTTAGATTAGTTAATAATTACAAAGCCCGTGTTTAAGATATCTGAAAGGTCATACCATTTCCTGAGCTGCTTTTAAGTTCCATGTACTGGAATCCATGCAGACAGTGTTAATGTCCATCCAAAGTGTCCCATCTCCCTCATTTGTCACACTTTCCAGCAATCCCTTGTTCACCTTTGGCAACATTTTGCAACCCCATGTGGGTGAGAGATAAAGGCCAAATTCCCAGCAGCAGTGAGCAGTGAAAGCCCTTTTTTGGTCATATCACAGTAATCGGAGGCCAAATAAGCCAGCTGCAAGGAAGAACACTGTATACTCAGCACTGAGCTGCATTATTGCTGCTTGACCTGCCACTGGCAAAACTCTCTGGCATGCACTGGCTGTCTGAGTGGGGCTGTTTTTGGAGATCAACGATCAAGGAAATAGCTTAGAGCCTAATGATTAAATTAAGATTTAGAAAACAGTAGATCCACATACCGCTTTGGGCATGACATTGTAAGAATTGTATTTGTTTCTTCGTGTCTTCTATAATGTCTTTGGAAAACACCTGTCTCCTGGGGTTCTCGCACACTCTTTTGAAGTTACACAAAGGGCAGTGAAGTGCTAATATTTTATAGAAGTTTTCCCCACGCAATCCTGTAATTCACTGATGAACTGTCGATCTCAGAGCAGGTTTTTTTTTTTTTTTTTTTTTTTTTTTTTCCCCCTGGACT
>VUQS01050637.1:46827-62601 GCA_015108495.1 Heterochromis multidens | reverse complement strand
TGGAGTGATGAATCCAAATTTAAAATTTTTATTTCAACTTGTCATCAATATGTATGGAAGAGGTCAGGAGAGAGGTACAACAGTGAGTGTCTAAAGCCATGTAAAACACAGTGGAGGCTCTGTCATGGTTTGGGGCATTTCAGCCAGTGGTGTTGGAGATCTTGTCAAAGCTAATGGAATTATAAACGCACATAAGTACCGTCAGATTTTGATCCACCATGCAATACCATCTGGAAAGCATCTGACTAGCAACAGCTTAATTTTTCTGCATGACAATGATCCCAAACACACTGTCAATGCAGTAAAAGTATACCTGGACAGAGCCTGGACCTCAACATTATTGAAGCAGTGTGGGAATAAAGGTGGTCATACCAAATATTGCCTTTCAAGCTTATCAGAATTGTACAAACTCTGTTTTTGCCTTATATACTGTATTTCAATGCATGTTGGCAGATGTTTCAATAATCTGCTGCACCCATTTCCCAAGCAAAATATAAAGAGATGATGGGTGGTTTAAGATTTTTGCACAGTACTGTATTTTTCGAATCTGCCGTAGACTGATTGTGGATACAAATTCAGAAACCCGCAAAGAAAAAAAAACAACACACTTGAGGAAATATTATGTGAGCTGCAGTTTCACTGGCATTTGTTTATATAAGCACTATAATAGTAGAAGAGAAAAATATTTCTTGTTTAACATTTGCTATGTTAGTTATAACCCTTTTCCACTAGTACCTACTCAGCTCGGCTCGACTTTAGGGGTTTTCCATTAGGTGGTAGTACCTGGTACCAGGTACTTTTTTAGTACCTGCTTGGTCGGGGTTCCAAGCAAGCCGAGTCGATCCCAAAATGTTATGTCAACAGACTGCATGTCACTGATTGGCCAGGGAGGGACGTCACTGGATGAGTCATTAGAGCGACTCCTTCACAATTCAAACCTGCCATTTTTGAAACCCGGCAACGAGGGAAATGGCTACACACAAACAACACTGTGTTTCATCTCGCCGCCCGCAGCCTTCTCTGACTCTCTTCTTTTACCCAGAGTCTGACAAAAAGCCATCGACTGAGTCGCAGGTATACCATCGCCTCGATGTCCTCCACTGTTGTGTGTTTGTGTCGCATTTAAATGAAGCCACAGAACTTTTGGGACGCGTTGCTATAACGACCACACCCACACTGATGTGGTACTCAACTGTAATGGAAAACAACCGAAACCGACTCAAGTCGCGTTGAGTCGAGTAGGTACTAGTGGAAAAGAGGCATTAGTGTTATCTAATTACACAAACTGGCTTATATCAGTGTCTCCCACACAGACTTTATTGGGGTGGGCAGCCCAGATACACCTTTTGGCTGCTCCCTTTAGGGCTGACAATAGCAGATCATCTGCCTCCATCTCATCTTGTCCCTTGCAGCCTCTTCTATCACACCAACTCTCTGCATGTCCTCCTTCCTTTGGACACACCTTCCCCCTCCTCCTTTGTCTTCACCCAGGCTTCGACTGATCCAGTATGGAATCTCATTCTTAATGATGCAATATTTGATTTGGATCTTATGCCAAATGTTGTTTGTGAAGCAATCCTCACCATTTATCTGGGCTTTGGACCGGCACTTGGAGTACCCTGGCTTGTGACTACCAGTGACTTGCCCCTATTTTGAAAGTTCAGACACTAATCAGCTACCACCCTACTGGCTAATTTGCTGGTCAGGTTGCTATTGTAGCAGCTTCATGATGTCATTCAGCTGCTTCTTCAGAGAGGATCTCATCCAGTGGTCTGACACTCTACAGCTACAATGTCTTCAACTGGAGCTGGTGACAGATGGTCTTTTTCTGCTGTGAAGATCCAGCTGGAGGGTCACTCAAACCAGAACCTCCAGCAGGTGGAGAACTGGTTCAAGTGCCATGGAGCTCACTGAGGCTGCAGAGCAAAAGAAGACACCTGTCTCCAGCTGCAGTCCAAGACAGTGGAGTTTGAGTCTGTCCACAGGAGGCTACCTAAGAAGCAGCTGAATATACTGCTCCAATATTTATTGGGATAGTTTCTTAACGGTTACTTACCCTCTAGTTTATGAAAGACATGGCTGAAAAGTCAATAAATCAAAATTTTTTACCCCATTAAAAATGAGTAAATCCAGATTTTTTTGGGCTCAGCATGGGACTGAGTCTGATCACAAACAGGCCCACTATTCCCAGTCTACTGGGTGCATTGCATTCTACTCTGTTTTTACTGGTCAAGGATGCCTTTAATATTTTGGCACAAACTGCTAAATCATCACATCAGGGGAACTGACACAGAATGCAATGTTTATAATATTCTTATTTTGAATGTTTACTATTAATTACTAACTCCACTTTAGCTGACGTTTAAAATAACGCCATAATATGTACATTTGAGAAGTTCTTTAATAAAATGCAAAGAATAAAATAAAGCAGTGAACAGTACAATATACCAAGGACATTTAGGCCTGCTGGGGAAAAAAAAACAAACATGCACTGTACAGCTAAAATTTAAATATCAAGTGCAACCTTGGAACTTCTTGCACTTTGTATAAAAAGCTTCTGAGCAAATTTAAACACGCAGCATTATACATACATGCAGGTGTCAGATAAAATCCAAGACCTGCAAATCTCTCTCTTGAATCTGTGTGCAGATCCTGGGGGAGGACCTCAACCTTCAACTGCCAACCACATCCTCACTGAAACTGTGATGATACCCAGTCACTATCCTTTCTTTTTACACAACCAACCAATGAAACTCAAAGATGTCTCTTTCCCACCACATCTACTGATGTTTTTCTTGTTTCAACCAACAACAGGACTCAAAAACACAGGATCACCCTCCACCTTTGATATCCTCTGTGGGTAATGCATGCACGCACACACACACACACAAACACGCACTTGTCCAATAATGCGGCTCTTAAGCGCCCACAGAAGCTCATCTTCCAGTACTTCATTAGCTCATAATGGGAGAGTTGTGTTGAGAGAAAGCCTTTTCAAGTCTCTGAATGAAAGCTTCTGCCTTTCATAAACACACACACACACACACACACAGAATCAGCTCAGGCTGGTATCCCCTTGCTTGCTTTTGAGCCCCAACCCCCAAGGAAATGAACTCCAGCTCGCGCCAGGAAAACACGATCCTTGATGGAAAGCAAAGACTATAACACAGAGAAACAAAATAACTTAAAAAAAAATACTCGACGGCTACACAGTTTTGCACTTTGTCCACTAAGCTTGTTTATATAAACCAAATTATTTATCGAGTAGACCTGAACTAAAAGCTGACAGCTGCCTTATGGCAAAAACTATTATCTAGCTGCTGCAGAAATGAACCGCGCGACGTTCCCAGAGAAACCGTCTGCTGGTGTTTGAGACGATCACTCACCTTGTTACCTCCAACTTCAGGACTGACAGTCGCTCTGGAGATGGAAAAACTGAAAGACGAAATTTCACCTCTAAGTACAGTTTAATGACGAGCTTTGGGTTTGTTCCTCCGCTGTAAAGAGCGTGGCAAGGATGAGACTCAGCCTCCAGGAGACCAGCAGAGTAAACTTGCTCTTTCACTCTCTCTCGCTCTCCTTTTTTTTTTTTCTCAATGGGCGTGATATGATCTGTACTGACGTCACCCGTTACCGTAACGGGCGCTACAGTGGGACGTCACAAACAAGCAGCCTGCCGTAAATACATGATACAACCCGCAAGTGGATTTGCTCTGTAGAAGACCACTTGTTCCAAAAATGATCAAATTAACGCATATGCCTCAACTTGTACATTCTGTTTATTGCATTTATATACAAGTTACAGAGTCAACATCTGACATTTCAAATAAATAGCTACACAAATAAATAACCAAAACCCATGTTGTAAGGAAAAAAAACCCAACATCATCAGCACGCTGTTTATTTGCAGAAACCCCAACGCTTCTGAATGCAGTAATGCAGTAAAATATTTATTGTTTTCTATTTATGTATTGTTGTTATACCGGATTAAATAAATAATTATTACAAACACATCCTTTTTTAGTGTCACACATCCTGACAAAGGGGATATCACCTCTGGCTAGTTGCGCACACCTCTCCCAGACAGTTTGTGTTTTACACGAAGCTACACATTGTTACCTTTAACCATTATTAAAAAGAGAGTGAAACTTGAATGGGCTGTGACATAGGAAATTCAGTGGAAAAGGTTCACATGAAGCACTTCCTCACATTCAGCAGAGGGAGACATAATTGACTTTTTAAAATTTAAGCTCAGAAAAAATGGGATGTAGATTTACTCACATCAGTGATGTTTTTTATGCACTGAATGAACTATTGTGTGTAGTTTGATGTCCTATTAAATACAGTTAGTTAATGGCAGTCGGTGATAATTACCACTATCACCGACTGCCAATTGTGTCTATGCAATCCATGAAGAAGCAAAGAGAGCAAAGCATATGCACAACAAAGAACAAAACACGAAACTAATAGTTAAAGTTTAGAAAATTGTGAATACATAAAGATCCCAACAACAAACAACTGTCCAATAACAGTGTCACATTATGAAGCCTAAGGGCTGCATTACTTTTTTTCATAGTAATTTTTACATTCCACAATATACAATTTTTTTTTTTTTTTTTACAATTTTACTACAATTTTACAATACACATATGTCAAATATCAAGGCCTGCTGAAATTCAAATTCAGCCATGTGTCACCCTAGCTTGATCAGATTTGCCCGCCTGTTTGTAGCAGTGCAATGCAAAGTGACTTTGGCCCCACACATGCCAAACCAAACACACAGGAAACCCACAATCTAGCAAACTCAGAATGCAACAAAAAAGGAAAGTTGATGCTCGAGGCAGACAATTTCAACTGAGGTGGGAGACTAGGCTTCTCCTGTATTGGTTTTCCATGATGCAGTTTCTGTTTCAAAAAGCATAACTTGCAACATTATTTTGATGTTTGAATCCACACACTGGCAACGATATGGAGTCACAAAGTGCAACCTGTTTTAGAGTCAGAAAGCTAAGCAGTGTGCTACAGGTAAACTACATGATTACAGATCTTTTACTCTTTTTTTTTTTAGAAACACCTATTGAGGTGTCATGTTCAGACTTGTAGATGTATGTGCAAGAATGAAATTAAAGATTAATCACAGGACTTTTAAATCAAGACATATTGGATTTTACTAAATATCCAGTATGATGTCAAATTCAAGATTATGTTGATTTGGCTCTATGGCATTTTTTTTGTTGGCTGGTGGAGGGCTCAGTGTTGACCCAAACTGTAAGTGAAAAGGATTTTTAATGAAATGAATCAATCAGGTATATACACTCACTGGCCACTTTGCTAGGTACACTGGTCAACTGCCTGTTAATGCAATTATCTAATCAGCCAATCACATGGCAGCAACTCCATGCATTTAGGCATGAAGACATGGGTAAGATGACCTGCTGAAGTTCAAACAGAGCATCAGAATGAGGAAGAATGGTGACTTAAGTTCCCTAAATGACGTGTATTTGTCAAGCATTAAAGAGCCTCTCCAGCAGCTATAGAGATGCTTTGAAAGCTTATCTGGTTATAGTATGTGTCCTCAGCCAAAGGGCTTAACCTACAACATCATTTCCAAAAGGTGTGCTTTTTAAAATGTAAACAAATACAACTGCAGTGATTTGCATATCATAGAAATCTTACATTTACTAATGTCATTCCATTTACTTAATCTACATTAAGACAATATACAGTACAATGCTGAAACTGAAAAAAATGTGTTTTTGAAAAACCTATGAGCATTTGGGAACTGAGGAGACAAATTACTGTATTGTAAAAAGAATGGGTTAGCATTTACTGTAAAGATTTATTGTATTATAGAGAGTAATAGTATGTGGTATAAAAGATTTCCTGTGCAGAGGGTGATCAGGACTATCCATGCTGGATAACAGTTTGTTCAGTGACCTCCTCTCTCAGAGACACAGGTTGTGTAGCCGTCTCCCTGGACCTACAACCTACAGTGCAAGTACTGTACTGCTAAAATGGGAAACAGGTGCAGCAATTTACTGAAATGTGGAAACACACATTGAAATACAGTATATAAGGCAAAAATAGAGTTCATACAATTCTGATGAGCTTGAAAGTCAGTATTTGGTATGAACACCTTTATTTTTCAACACAGCCTGAACTCTCTCAGGCAGCTTTCTTATCATTTCTTTAAGTAGTCTTCAGGAATAGTTCTCCAGGCTTCTTGAAGGACATTCAAAGCTCTTCTTCAGATGTTGCTGCCTTTTGTTCTCTTCTCTGTCAAGTTGATCCCACACTGCTTCAGTAATGTTGAGGTCCGGGCTCTGGGGAGGCCAACACATGACTGATAGTGTTCCATTGTGTGTTTTTCTATCCAGGTATTCTCTTACTGTATTGGCAGTATGTTTGGGATCATAGACATGCAGAAAAATGAAGATGTTTTCAATCAGACACTTTCCAGATGATGTCAGTCTTTCCTTTAAGCCACACATTGACCACCTGTTAAAGAAACTGAGGCTGAAGTTGGGGTTCTTTTTTCAAAACAGATCATGTTTCTTTTTCACTGCAAGGAAAAGGCTTGTTGCTGCCACCTTTGAACCCCTCCTGGATTACGGTGATATAATTTACATGAATGCCTGCTCATTCTCTTCATCCGTTGGACTCTGTTTATCATGGGGCATTAAGATTTATAACCAGCTGCAAACCTTTAACACACCACTGTACTTTATATTCTCTAGTTGACTGGTGCTCATTGGCCTCACGCAGGATGGTTCATTGGTATCATCCATCCATCCATCCATTCTCTTCCGATTATCCAATTCAGGGTCGCGGGTCATTGGTATCATTTTATCTATAAATCTATTTCTAGTTTACTCCCCTCTTTTTCATCAGAGTACATGTTATGCAAACAGTTTAGTCATAGTCTGCGGTCTCAGGACATCATTACATTCACTGTTCCATCAGTTCGTACAGCGCTCGGAAAGAAGGCATTCTCCTTTTCTGCCCCGTCTTCATGGAATACATTACAGAAGGACTTGCAGCTCTCTCAGCTGATTTCAGCTGCAGACTTTAAAAGACACACAAATGATTTTGTGAAATCATCACTGGGAACTTGCTATTGTTTTTGATGTGACTGTGTACATTATACAAATTTAGCTATTTTATTGTTTCTTTTATTGTTGTAATTTTAATATGTTTGTCTGAAACAGGTCTCTCTTGTAAATGAGGCATTGAGTCTCAATGGGGCTACCTGCATAAATAAAGGTTAAATAAAAAAATAAAAAACAATTGCATGTTGGATCAAAATCTGATGGTACTTTTCTGCGTTCATAATTCCATCAATTTTGACAAGATCCCCAACACCACTGGCTGAAATGCAGCCGTAAATCATGACAGAGCCTCCACCTTGTTTTACAGACGGCTGTTGACACTCATTGTTGTACCTCTCTCCTTACCTCCTCCATACATATTGACGATTTGAACCAAAAATTTAAGATTTGGATTAATTACTCCATCAGACCTGTTGCCACTGATTTCCAGTCCAGTTCTTGTGTAGTTTGACATACCTCAGGCTTTTCACTCTGTTTCTCTTCCTTAAGAATGGCTTCTTGACAGCCACCCTTCCACTGAGACCATTTCTGATGAGGCTTCAGTGAACAGTAGATGGATTAACTGAAGGATCAGATGTATCCCTCAGGTCTTGTGTCAGGTCTTTGCTGGATTTTTTTCTATTTCTTAAGGACATGACTTTCAGATTCTGTTCATCTACTGTAGATAGTTTTTAGGCCACTTCTTCTTTTGTCCTCCACTTGTCCAGTTTCTTCACATTTTTTAAGGACACACTGCACACCATGCCAAGTTTTCAGCTAATAGCTCTTTGGGAATCACCTTGTTGGTGCAAAAATACAATTTTATGCTGTCAAACTGTGTTATCTTTGGCATTTTTTGCAGATTCAACTAAAGAAATGGGAACAAATGATGTGTTTTTGTGACAGGCTGCTCATCAGTAACAAAGTGCCAAACGATACAATTTAAAACTCTAAGATTTGTGTTACTTGTAGACACAACACTGATTCATGGCTTGAGTTAGGTGCCTTTTTATGTTTAAATGATTCATAAGTCAGAGTTAAGTGGTTCAACAAACAAAAACGGCATTCCTCTTAAAAATGGCCAGGTACAAGAACTGAACTGAAAATGAGTGCAAAAGCAGCCAATGTCCAAAGAAAAGCTTTTAAAGACCTTCAGGAAGCCTGGAGAACTATTGTTTAAGACCACTGCCAAGTCTAGGTATGGTATGAACAGTCCCAAAATTAGTTAAAATACACTGTGTACTGAAAATGAACCACTTCTACATCTTGCCTATATTTAGATCAGCACACAAATAATAGGCAGCTGAATGCTGCTTATTACTTGTAATCGTATTCTCATCCCAAACTGACTAAAGTCCATAAAAAATCTGAAAGAGCTCACTCTATTATGAAAACAAACCACACACCAATGTACATGTTTAATTGACTGCACACCTTCATTTCATGATCAGATATCTGCAGAAATGGAAAAGACTATTTATTTATTTTTGGTTATAATTAAATTTTAAAGGTAGTCTACTTTCTTGCAGATCTAAAATAATTAAAACCACTTCTACCATCTTGTGTTTTTTCCTCTTTCGGGGAAGACTAATACTGGTTGACTACTGCTGCACACTTTGAGTTATATTACTATTACAGGCAGATGAAAGGTTGGAGGAGAAACATCAGAAGCGTCAGCTCAGACCATCAGTTAAGTAACAACAAAGACAACCAGTGTACAAGAGGATGATCTCACCCATATATTATAGCTCAAAAACATTTTAATAACCCATTATAAACCATATGCAGAAACCTGCTGTGACCAAGCAAAGCCATATTATATGCACTTTATATTAAAAATGAATGAAGCTTAATGGGAAAATCAGGCCATTTTCTTGCATCTCCTACAAGTGCTTCAGAAGCAGTGTTTTGGTGGGATGCTTCTCTTGTGAATGTATGGCACCAGGCTTCAGGTCACACATTAGCAAAACACAGCCCAGGGAGGCACACGATGTGCTTGAGTGAGCTGTGCAGTGGTGCATCAGATAATTAGCAAGATGTAGACTTCTTTAAAAAGCTGACACAGCATTCAGACAGTACACCAAATGGATACATATCATTGTAAAAAACATGAAGTTAACAAGATTCTTGCTTTTTGAAACAAGGACTCAGGTCTTCTGGGCTGTCAAATAGCCTTTTGTAAAAGAGAGTAAGTAATCTGCCTGTCTGCTAATTTTATGTCATTCAGCAGTGTGTGTGCCATGTTTCAGTTCGGTTGCTCAGTGTGCAGGAAGTCTTTATCAACTTCAGTACGGCCCTCTGAGAACAAATGTTGCTGAACCCTGCAGGTCATGAGGATCCAATAGAGGGATTTGAAAAAAATGTGTTTAAAGTGTACACAATATGGTGAGCATACGCATCACGAGGAGTACTATTTAGCATGGGAAAATATTTACAGTGTCTTTTCCAACTCTGGAGGATCTAATGGGAAGATGATCCCAATGATTTTACCAGGGTTATATCTTTGATGTGTGCAGCTACATTATTCTCTTTTGTGTTTTTTTTAGAGAGAGAAAGCCCAGAGTCTGGGAATGTCAAAAGTTGGTTTCAAGTTGCACTGCTGGAAGTGTAGGATCCAGTATTTGTTTTAGTTTGACTCATTCACATGTCTTTGGTGGTGATGAAGTGGAACACTGAGAAACAAACGACTGAAACCAGGGCATGCTTGGAATGAAAACAAGGCTTAAGTTTATGATAACAAGACAATCACAATGAAAGTGTTAGAACACTGTAGTCCTACAGCAGGGGCAATCAGACTGACTCAGTCTTTACAATCACTCAAATGACACAAATTTATTGCATATACAATGTCAGAACTTTTCTTTTCAGTGACCTTCCGAGGGCTGGTAAAGTGAGAAATGTTCACCTTTTAACTATGAATACACGTTTTTCCCCCCACAGAGTCACCCTGACCTCTTTCAGTGCTGTGCCATGTACAAAATCAAAGATTTGCTCATTGGCTGATACATTGGATCAGATTTTACATGAAGTACAACAAAATTGTAATAAAATTAAGAAACTTCACTGTTGCTTTCTGACAACATTAACCAACAATATTTGTCTTTCACTGACCGGTTTCACCACCATTTGGCACTTGCTAGGTGCTAATTTGGGACCCTGTGTGCTTATACAGACACCTACGCCGACATACACACCTGCATGCATGCAGGCACAGGAGGTGGATGATATTTGAACTTGGGATGATTACTCCCTTCTTCTTATCTCTTCAACAGGCCAACATAAAAATTTAATCTGGGACGATCTTTAAAAAATCCGGACAAACAAATGGACATTTCTCTACATTAGCAGCAATATTATAGCCATAGAGCAGACAAACAGGGCTGCAGCCAGTTACATTAAAAACCCCCTAAAATAAGGACCCAAGCAACTCTCCCTTATTCTTGTCTGCATTATACACAGGCGACATTTGGAAACAATGTAGAGGCTTTTTGTTTTTGTTGTTTAGTTTAGAAATGTGACCACATGATTTTAGACTCACTCACCCAATACAGTAACTACTGCACACAACAAAGTGCCAATTTGCCAATTTCATGAATGTTGTGAAGAAAAATTCCAGTTGCAATTAAATAAATCACCTGATTACACTGTCTCTCAAAGTTTCCTGTGTATAATTACCTTTATTTTTATCTACTAGCTAATTAACTCACAGACAGATTCACACGCCAATGAAATTGTTCTTGGGTGTCTATTATGCAATTTGCAACTGACTTCCCAATTCAGTGTATACTCTTAAAAGAGACAGGGATGGGTTATCTTCCAGCTAGTCCTACTAACAGCATAGAATAGACATACATATTGAGAGAAATGTATATATTATCTTAGTATATATAATATACAAACAGTGTACATAGTCTCTGACAGTGGTGGACAGGACGAAGGGAGACAGAATGATAGGCAGGGCTGAACCTGTAGTCTCTGTTTGGTTCCCAGTGTGTGCGTTACACCCTTTCCACATCAAAACTACAACCTGCGTTTGCCGTTTGTGCATCTGGGTCGACATATCTGAAGCAGGTCCTCCACTCTGCTCTGCTGCCTGGCCTGAAAGTGGGTCTGCCACTGCTCAGCTTTGGAATGACTGGCTAAACACAGATTACAGCTGTAGTATTAATGGAATAGTGTGATATGTATATATGGGCTAGTATAGGATCTGATTAACTTAGGAAAACAGTGGTTTTACCATACCCCACTGTCTGTCAGTGTAAAAACAACACTGCACTTCTGATGAACCTGTAGTGAAACAAACCCTGTAAATCAGTGAGTACTGAACTATAGCTGCAAACCCGAATCTTTTGTGAACAGTGCCAAAGGTGGATTTAATCGACACTAATGTTCTGGCATGTGAACGGTCAAATGCAGGTTGAACCTGAGGTCCTGTGTATTACACAGGGTGTGGAAAGCCGTATGAAACTGAGAATGTGAGTGTGCGTGTACATCTCGGCGTGTACAGGGGAAGACTGACGGGAACACTTGTGCTCCTGAAAAATAAAATGACAAAAAAATAAAAAAGAGACAGTCAGACATTTAGTGATGCATGGGACTGAATAGAAAAGGGTAAAGCTCATATCACAGGCCTCGCGCACCATGCTGTGTCACATTGTTCTGCTGTACTGTATGCCAGTCTTGGAGGCGATGTTGGACCAGGGGAGCAGAGAGCGCAGCAGGGACTGGGCCTGTCGGTACAGCCTCTGAGGGATGGAGCAGGGGCTCAAGCTGGCCAGGGTTGAACCGATGTGCTGGATATAATCAGTGGGACAGGAAGTCAAGGAAAAAGAAACAATACAACATTTACTTTTGCTTTTTTCCCCTCCTGAGTGTCTACAAGAAAAAAAGACTATCTGGAGGAAGTAGGGCTTAAAGGAAATGAAATAAGAGTGAATAAGTGAAGTCTTTTCCTGCTTCCACAAAAGGATATAATATCGTCCAGGGTGGATGACCCCCGTTGATGTAGAGCACATATGTGAATCCGTCTTTGAGGACGCCTCGTATGGAGTAGTAGTAGGGTAGGTAGTGGTGCTGCCTGAAGTCCCTGTTCTCGTAGAAGTTGATGGCAGTGTTGTTAGTGGTGAGGACGTGTAGGTAGATTGCCTTACAGTGGTCCTGGGCTGTCGTTGATATGTGCTCCTTCAAACTGTCCAGCAGCAGGGAGCCTGAATCATTTGAAGGAGTGAAAGAGAGATTCACTGAGATGCTGTATTCATGACAGTTGAGCAGCAAAAAGGCAAGTCTTTGCTTTTTACTTTTTCCCCCTGATATTAATGTACTGTAACAACAAAATTAGTCTCACAGCAGATGAGTTTTAAGTCTAGTCCCAACGCCTAACTCAATTCATCTGAACGTACTGTGTCAGATCATTAATTAACTTCTTTGATAAGACAGTGTCTATACCTCAAGCCTTGTTCTTTTTACAATCCGTCTACTGGCCATCAGAGAGACTGCAGGTTTAAGGCACCTACGCACAGACCTAGAGGCTATGTTCATCTTGTACATAAAGCCTTTGGTGTTAGCCACAACTGCTGATTGTGTGTGTCTGTTTACCTATGCCATGTTTCCTGAACTCTTTGACCACTCCCAGGCTGAGGATGTAGGCTACCTGTGTGTCCACAGGGAAACTGGAGGCCAGGATGTCCCCATCCTAACATGCATACATAGAAGCAAACAGAAAAATACACAAGTTGATTATTTCACCATCCAGATTGGGTTATGAAATAAAAACTACACTTGATTCAATTATTTCAAGCTCTGTTATTTCAAGTAAATCATCCATGCTCTAAATTTTCTCTCCGCCCATGACATTATCTACATCTTTGCCTAGGCAAAGTACCCACAGGAAAGGCAGTTTGTAAAATGCAAATGCTGTACCTTAGGAAAAACAGCAGATTATGAACACTAGGTCCTAAAATAAGAGAAGCAATTTTCAAACATTTGTCAAGTGGAATCAATTGAATTCCACTGTTTTGTAAAAGTACATCTGCCAATTTTTGTACTGTTTTCTCACAAGTTAGAGCTTATGTTGGGACGCCTAGTAGTCTAAACTCATTCAAACATCCATCCATCCATCTTCCTCCACTTATCTGGGGCCAGGTTGCGGGGGCAGCAGCCTAAGCAGAGAAACCCAGACCTCCCTCACCCCAGCCACCTCCTCCAGCTTTTCCGGGGGAACACTGAGGTGTTCCCAGGCCAGCCGAGAGATATAATCTGTCCTGGGTCTACCCTGAGGCCTCCTCCCTGTAGGATATGCCCAGAACACCTCACCCAGGGGGTGCCCAGGAGGCATCCTAGTCAGATGCCCGAACCATCTCAATTGGCTCTGTTCGATGTGGAGGAGTAGTGACTCTACTCTGAGCCTCTCTCAAATGACTGAACTTCTCACCCTATCGCTAAGGGAGAGGCCAGCCATCCTTCGGAGAAAGCTCATTTCCGCTGCTTATATCAGTGATTCTGTTCTTTCAGTCACTAACCAAAGCTTGTGACCATAGGTGAGGGTGAGAACGTAAATCGACAGCTTTGCTTTCACGCTCAGCTCTCTCTTCACCATGACGAACCGGTACAGCGTCCACACCATTGCAGCCGCGACTCCAATCCAATCTCCCGCTCCTCACTCGTGAACATAAAGATTATGAACAGAAT
The DNA here is from genome assembly GCA_015108495.1 of Heterochromis multidens. NCBI lineage: Eukaryota > Metazoa > Chordata > Actinopteri > Cichliformes > Cichlidae > Heterochromis > Heterochromis multidens. The sequence continues at coordinate 48,826 of VUQS01050637.1, read as the reverse complement.
CGGTGACAAAGGGCAGCCCTGGTGGAGTCCAACACCCACTGGAAACGAGTCCAACTTATTGCCGGCAATGCGGACCAAGCTCTCGCTGCAGTTGTACAGGGACTTAATGGCTCGTAACAACAGGCTAGAAACCCCATCCTCCCACAGCACCCCCCACAGGATACCCCAAGGGACATGGTTGAATGCCTTCTCCAAGTTCACAAAACACATGTAGACCTGTTGGGCAAACTCCTACGCACGCTCGAATATCCTCAAGAGGATAAAGAGCTGGTCCAGTGTTCCGTGACCAAGATGAAAACCACACCTTTCCACCTGAATCCGAGGTTCGTCTAACAGACAGACTCTCCTTCCCAAAACCCTTGCATAGACTTTCCCAGGGAGGCAGAGAACTGTGATCCCTCTATAGTTGGAGCAAACCTTTTGGTCCTCCTTCTTAAAAAAGGGAACCACCACCCCGGTCTGCCAATCCAGATGCACCGCCCCAGATCGCCACGCGATGTTGTAGAGGCGTGTCAACCAAGATATCCCTGCACTATCCACAGCCTTTAGGAACTCAGGGCGAACCTCATCCACCCCAGGGGCCCGGCCACCGAGGAGTTGTTTAACTACCTCAGTGACCTCGCCCCCAGTGATGGGCGAATCGTCGTCCTCCTCTCCAGATTCTGCTTCCTCTACAGAAGACATGTCAGTGGGATTACCACCCTACTACATCTTCAGCTGAAGTCAGCAGCACCCCACCCACACTATACACCGTGTGAGTACAGCACCGCTTTCCCCTCCTGAGTTGTCTGATGGTTTGCCAGAATCACTTCAAGGCAGTCTGAAAGTCTTTTTCCATGTCCTCACCGAACTCCTCCCACACCCGAGTTTTTGCTTCAGCCACTGCCTGAGCCACATTCCGCTTGGCCTGCTGGTACCCATCAGCTGCCTCCAAAGTCCCACAGACTAACCAAGCCCGATAGGACTCCTTCTTCAGCTTGATGGCTCCCTTCACCACTGCTGTCAGTCATCTGGTTCGAGGATTACCACCATGAAAGGCACAAACCACCTTGCAGCCACAGCTCATTCAAACAAGATAACATTAATCAAGATCAAAATAAAATCAAATGCATTCTACATCGTTTACACAAATTTAAAAAAAAAAAAAAAAAAAAAAAAAAAAATTAAACCCTTTTTTTGTTTTTTTTTTTTTTTTTTAACGTTTTTGTCTATAAAGCCAATCATTATCTAGTGTTCAGGTTACATAAACTCAGCATGAGCATCATCAGCAAAATAAAAGTTAAGCTCCTGAAAATTAAATTATTTGCAACTTTGTACTTTCTCTTACACACTGCAATTTTTCAGTGAAGATAGAGGAGTAGATTTATTGCATTATATAATACAATATTTATTTCATATTTGTTTAAAAACATGCCCTCAGTTCATAAAACACGATTTGAAATATGGACCTGGCTTCAAGAGTGGGGTAAAGATGCAATCTTTGGACCTCCCCATTTAATTTTAATCTGCTTTAATAGTGCAAATAACTAAACAAACCTTCATGTGTTACATTTGCATTTCCAGCCTGGTTGATATTTCAGCCTTCGTTAGTAAACCCACCTAAAATTTTAGAGGTGGTTCAGAAATATAATGTTAATGATATGTAGTAGTGTTACTATGTTGACAATGAAAGGAAACTTAATCGTTTAAACATCTATTTAAACGTTAATTTCAAAGAACTTCAATACCCACAATGCCGTGCAGGGCCCTGTCAGGTGGGTTTGTTCAGAATGGCTGACTCTGTGGGTTTGTTCTTGTTTTGTTGATTGCAGTGAGCGCAGGTAAGCGTGTTTATGTCACTAAATATTTGTTATGTTTGTTTTTTTGTCAGCTTTTTTTTTTTTTTTTTTTTTTTTTTTTATTTTTTTAATAAATTTTTTTTTTTTTTTTTTTTTTTTTTTTTTTTTAATAAAAAAAATTTTTTTTTTTTTTTTTATTTTCTTAAAAAAAAAAAAACTAT
>VUQS01050637.1:30141-46807 GCA_015108495.1 Heterochromis multidens | reverse complement strand
GTGTTTTTTTTTTGTTTTTTTTTTTTTTTTTTTTTTTTTTTTTTAGTAATATTTTAAGAAAGATGTCAGGTGACACATCCCAGGCACGGAGGTTTTGCTGTCTTTGAAGTCATTTGGACTTTCTACATGTTTGATTTACTGCATGAAATATTAACCAATGGCAGCAGAGGAGATGATTAATCTCAGAAGAACGTTGACCTCTTTTCACTGTATTTCACAACACTCTTGTTGTCAGGACAAGAGCTCTGCTGGATTCAGTTCACTGAAACGAGGAAAAAGCGCAGGCACTGATCTGCACAGCGGGGCCGTTTGTGTTGCTGTGGAGTGGAAATAACTTCACCTGCGGCAGAAATGAAGAGAGCTGTTTCATTTGTGATAACTGTCTATGCGTCAGTGCCTGTCATTTTCTACCTGTTCCCTTGGATACTGGGCCAAGCCATATTTGCTCACTTGTGTAAGTAATCTGTCTCGAGTCCTGAACGTTTATTCAGAGTCCAGTTATTACATGTCAGATAGGCACAGCTATAGTTGTATCATTTAAATCACATAATACTAAGGAGACCAAATGGTCATACACAGTGTTGTGTACTGTTTATGACAAATGTTCTCATGGGAAATATTTATGCTGAAACAAACCGTGTAAAATCAAGAAACTTGTTAATCAAGTTTTTTGTAGTCAGTAAACATTATTCTCATTATCCTGTTAAGATTATTATATTCATATTTAGCTTTGTAAATGAACTTCACAGGAACCATCAACATAGAAAATTCAGGTTGATTTGATATGTTAAACCAGTGTCACGATTTCTATATTTTTTTTTAAGCATGTTAAAGCAAGGAGTGCTCTGAGATTGGTTCAAAATGTGTGATATTTATGTCATATATGATACGTCAGAGTAAACAACAGAGTTTTCATAGGAGTCTGGGTTTCTAGCATAACACAAAAGTAGTCAATTACTATACAACACATACACAAATGATTTTGATATAATGAAGATTATTTGTCTCATACTGGAAAACAATCTGCCAAATGTTATTCTTTAACACAATGTACTGTAAAAAAAGATCCTACAGAATTATTCAACGGCCTTATGAGATACAGTTATGGTAAAACAAAAAATACATCCTCTTAAAATTCTCCCACAACTAGAGTAACACAAACTTTTTTGTAGCATTAAATTTACCATTAAACTGCGTGCCACAAACCTTAGTAAATTACGTTTCCATGATTCATTTAAATATTCACTTGCCAAATGTTTGTGCTGTGCAAGAGAAACTCCTACAAATACATCTACAATAAGGCCAGACACCGAAATACCTGCTGTGTCCACGCCTTTCAGTCCCAGGGGTTTGGATGAATTTGCTAATCTTATCCATTAGATAGCTCACAATAATATTAATAGCAGTAATCAAGTTTGCTTTTATAACACCTGTTGAAATAAAATGCTTTACAAAAACACACACTACACAAAAAATGTAAAAATAATGAAAAACACAATTTATAAAAATAGTTGATGTTTTAAATGGAACATACAGTGTGACTCAATAGTTAAGAAATAATTTAGATAACCTAAAAATGCTGTTCTGTGCTGTGTTTTGGGCCGCCTTCTGCCTTATGCTTGCATTACTCACGGGCACTTCATTAGGCAGAAAAGGAGTAAGGTAAATGTAAAGACCTTACAGTATTAGAGAAAAAATCCCAACAATCAAACGATCCCCTATGAGCAAACCAGGCAGTGGTGGGAAGGAAAAACTCCCTTTTAACAGGAAGAAACCTCTGTGAGAACCAGGCTCAGGGAGGGGCAGCCATTTGCCACGACTGGTTAGGGGTGAGGGGAAGAGAAAACAAAAAGGATAGATGGAAATGGGAGGAAGGAGAGAAAAGGGATGGGAGTAGGGAAATAGAGGGAGGAAGGATGTTTCTGTGGAACGAATGCAGCAACACAAAGAGTTTTGAGGAGTTTTTGGAAGAAGCCCTCTGCTTTCTTCTTTTGCTTCATGTACAGGTTTTAGAGCAACACATGCTCCCATTCAGATGACATGTCTTTCAGAGAAGGCCTTGCATATTTATAACAGCATGGCTTCGTAGTAGAAGGATTGTGGTGCTCAACTGGCCTGCCTACGGTCCAGACCTTCCAACAACTGAAAACATTTAATGCATCATGAAACAAAAAATCCAACAGAGAAGACCCAGGACTGTTGAGCAGCTAGAATCCTCTATCAGACAAGAACGGGACAACATTCCTCTCCCAAAAGTCCAGCAGCTGGTCTCCTCAGTTCCCATATGTTTACGGACTGTTGTTAGAAGAGGAGGGGATGCTACACAGTGGGAAACATCAACCTGTCCCAACTTTTTTGAGATGTCTTGCTGCTATCCAACTAAAAATTACCTTTTTTTCCTCACTTTAAACATTTGTTATGTTTTCTGTGTTCTATTGTGAATAAAATATGTGTTTATGAGATTTGCAAATCATCATCCTAACTTCCAATTTTTTTAGAATTGGGGTTGTACATGCTTTTTTAAACTATATTCCACTGTGGTACAGTTTGATATTGGCATACAATGCACTGCAACATAATCTGATATAACCTAATAAATTACCACATGACATACAAAAACATACCGACCTTGTGTGCTCTTGTTTGCTGCAGTGAGGTTTCCACTCTTTGTGGATCTCGGCAGGCCTGAAGACGTCCTGAACCACACACGCAACTTCTACCTCAACACAGAGGAGGGCATCTCAGTTGGAGTGTGGTAGGTCATTTTCTGGATCCTGTTGTGTCCATTTAAGTGTATCACTCGAAAATACCCTGTGCATATTGAGTACAGGTGGCTCCAGAGTGAATACAGCAACAGTATAATCATTTAGCTGCATGAGACCCACTCCAAAGCTGCCTGTGTATCTTTAAATTAAAGTGGATTTGTTTGCATTGTTCACTCTTTCCCTTTTGTCCCTCTCTGTCTTTGTGTCTCATAGGCATACACTCCCTGCCAGCCAATGGGAGAAATCCGCCAGGAGAAGCCCTGAGTGGTACCAGGAGACTCTGGGAGACGGCACTCCTGTTATTATCTATCTCCATGGCAACGTAGGGACCAGGTGGGATAAGAGCAGCAGGATAGAGATCCTTGAATTGATCCTAATAGAGTCTAGTGGTTATTACAGGACTGCTCAGGCCCCTGGTTTTATCCACAGGAACAAAGCACACGGGGGTTTGTGGGTCAGAATAAATGAGTCTGAAAGCCACTTGATTATTTGTATTCATTGCTCTTATTTTGTTTCTGCAGGGCAATAAATCACAGAGTACAGCTGGTGAAGGTAAGGTTCATAATCTGAAACATGTTTTTTAAAAATTCTGGTAAATGTTTTTGACTTTGAGCCTTAAGATGAAATTCAGATGTTTTTCTGTTGTAGATCTTAAGTGCTGCGGGGTACCATGTCTTATCTTTAGACTACAGAGGTAAGATGATTGTTGCTCTTTAAGGGATAATTTTTCTGCTACACACAAACCTGATCATCTGGTTGAGATTTGGGGCTGTATTTAACAGCTCAAAATAAACACTTAATAATGGTTTGGCGTATTTACATGATGTAATTTTCCTGCACCCATGAGGAATACTGATAAATGTGACTTTCATGAAGTGTTCCTGCAAAAGTAAATATATAGCACTTACCCTTACCTGATTAGTATTTTCTGATTCTTGTTATTAGAGCTTTATAGCGGTTTGTTTTTAACTCTCTGTAGGGTACCATACAATACATTTCTTTGTCTGACTATTAAAAAAATACATAGGAATACAGGAATACCTATTTGCTCATGCATAGCCAATACAACATACAGTCATGGTTAAAAAAAAAAGAAAGCAAACCTGCTATTTCTAAGGTTTTACATGTCAGGACATAATAAGAAAATTAATCTGGTCCTTAGCAGGTAATAAAATTATTTAAATACAACCTCATTTATCATTATTTATCTTAACAAAAATGAAGCCAAAATGCAGAAGCAGTGTGTGAAAAATTAAAGTCCACCCCATGATTCAGTAGCTTGTAGAACCACTTTTAGCAGCAATAACTTGAAGTAATCATTCTGTGTGACTTTATCAGTCTCTCACATTGCTGTGGAGGAATTTTGGCCCACTCTTCTCTACAGTGTTGTTTCAGTTCATTGAGGTTTGCAGACTTTGTTAGCTCTTCAGGCCTGGCCACAGCACTCCTAAAGTCCCACCACAGCATTTCAATCAGGTGGCGGTCTGGACTTTGACTGGACCATTGCAGCACTTTAATTCTTTTCTTTTTCAGTCATTCTGTTGTGGATTTGCTGCTGTGCTTGGGATCATTGTCCTGTTGACAACCCAGTTTCAGCCAACCTTTAAATGTCGGACAGATGACCTCACATTTGACTCTAGAATACTTTGGTATACAGAGGTCCACTCAGTGACTGCAAGGTGCCCAGGTCCTGTGGCTGCAAAACAAGCCTAACTCGTCAGCCCTCTACTGCCGTGCTGACAGTTGGTATGAGGTGTTTGTGCTGATATGCTGTACTTAGTTGTCACCAAACATGGCGCTTTGGCATTATGGCCAAACATCTTCATTTTGGTCTCATCTGTTCAAAGGACATTGTTCCAGAAGTCTTGTGGTTTGTTCAGATGCGACTTTGCAAACCTAAGCCATGCTGTCATGTTCTTTTTAGAGAGAAGAGGCTTTCACCTGGTAACTCTTCCAAAAAAGCCATACTTATTCAGTCTTCTAATTGTGCTGTCATGAACTTTAACATTTAACATGCTAACTGAGGCCTGTAGAGTCTGAGATGGAGCTCTTGGGTTTTTTGCAGTATTTCTGAGCATTGCAGGTTCTGACTTTGGGGTGAATTTGCTGGTATGTCCCCTCCTGGGAAGATTAGCAGCTGTCTTGAATGTTTTCCACTTGTGAATAATCTTTCTCACTGCAGAATGATGGACTTTGTTTGTTTGTTGTTGTTGTTTATAGTTGTTTACAAACAGACTTATAACCCTTCCGAGATCAATGGGCAGCAGCAATTGCTTCTTTAAGGTCATGGCTGATGTCTTTCCTCTGTGGCAGCAAACTGACAAACTTCTGCTTTTATAGAGGTGCTCACACTGATGATGATCAGTTAATCAAGTGCATTTAATTATCAGCACCTGGCCGCTACTTACCCTCATAATTCCTGTGGAAGCAGTAAGAGTGTACTTAGGCTTTCACACACTGCTTCTGCATTTTGGCTTAATTTTTGTTAAATAAATAATGACACAGTGCGATATGTCATGTTTTTTAGCTCATCTGTGGTTGTATTAATCTAATTTTAACAACTGCCAAAGACCAGATAATTTTTATGTCCTGATATGTAAAATCATTTTCTCAGCTCTGAAACGGAGTATAGTGTCCTGTCATTCAATATACAATATGGTCTGATCACAATAATGATTTTAAGATTTTAAAAATTTCTTTTTAACAAGGTTTTGGAGATTCCACTGGGGAGCCCAGTGAAGCCGGATTGACCAATGACGCCCTCTACCTGTACCACTGGGTAAAGACACACAGCAGGGGGAGCCTCGTCTGTCTGTGGGGACACTCGCTCGGCTCTGGGTCAGTTTCTCTAAACAGTCATGTCCACTGCTCATAACACAAAGCCAGATGAAAACTGTGCTAAGAGGAGAGTTTATAACCTAATCTGTTTTTGTAGGGTGGCAACCAATGCAGCAGTGAAAATACAGGAGCAAGGTAGATATTTAAGCTTACTTTAAATGCCCAATCTAACATGGGAAATATGACTTCTAGTGTTAAATCTCATCTTCAGTGCTCTCCTTGTTCAGCCTAACCTGAAGCATTTATTTGTTCATGGAGTCACCATTACAGGTCTTTTCCACAGGAGACGGTTTCATAGATTACAGGAGAAATAAAAATAATTTTCTGAATATTGTTTAGCTGTCTCAGTTCATGCTGCATCACTGGCATTAAACCATTAGGCTCAGGGGTGTTTTCTTTAAAAATGCATCTAAAAAAAAATGAATTCAGTCAGTCAAACAGCCATAAAAAACACAAAAAAACCAATCAATCCTGGGCTCTCAGGATGTTGAGCCCCACAAATGAGTCAGCAAACACTGATGTTATCAAACCTGTCTACCAAACTTGATTCTGCACAAATGAAGCCCAACAGTGCTATACCCTTTAGGTTATAGTAGTGTCGGACTGCCTGGTCACTGAATGCAACTCGCTGCAATATTTGAAAGAACAGTACAGACAGAGTCTGATCCTGACAGAGCCCTTGAATGGTTACCATTGCCATTTAAGTACGTGGAAAAGGCTGGGTTCTGCCATAACTCTGCCTACCTTCCATCTGTGTAGATGCATAATCAGCCAGAATAAATTAGAACATCTATGTCTATAGTATATAAACAACTAGGACCTGGCAGTTGACTGAAAAGTACTGGTTCCAGCTGAATTCCTGCTAATCTCTGCACAATGCAGCATGCTGTTTTCTATTTAAGTCTATAATGTAGTTTTTAAACCCCAGCCATTAATTTTATTTTGTGTTTTAATCAATTGTACTTCACTGTCTTTAATCAGGGTCTGCTGTTGAGGCTTTGATCCTTGAAGCTCCGTACACAAGAATTGGAGAAGTCGTAGCCAACCATCCGCTCACTAAGGTGTGGCCAGTCATTGCACTTTTGTCTGTCTGCAGCTGCAGCCCTTAGGGGGTATTTAAAAATCCATCGAAACACAGCTCTGTTCACTTTTGTCTTGTTTGAAAAGAATGTCATGTAAAATTACTAAGACATTAATCACTTCATTAGAGCTCTGGCAGACATTTGTGGGAAAATTTTAAATAATAAAAAAAAAATCACTGGGCATTTTTAATGCGGCACTTCAGAATAAGTAAGTAATCAAGCTGTGAGGGGGGAAAGAGGAGGCTACAGAGGCACCACAGCTTTTGTTTTACTTCTCAAGCCCAGTTTATTCCCTGTTTAACATCTATCAATGAGGCTACAGTTACATAATGTTGAACTGTATTGATAAAGCCCCTCACCCTTCCTTATAGTGGACTGTATAAGAATAAAAATACTTTTGAATTGATAAACTTTTTTGTGTAAATACTAATATTTATTTCACCTGGGACACATTCATAAAGTAGGCTGATGATTATCATGGAGCCTTTTCTGTCCTGCCAGTATTTTTGTATGCTGTTACAGTGATCAGGATATTGCAGCATATTTGTGTAAAACTTTTTCCATCTTCCAGATGTACAGGTTCCTTCCAGGATTTGAGAGCTTGCTGTGGAACATAATGGAAAGGACCAACATAGTATTTGCTAATGATAAAAAGTAAGTGTGGTAGAAAAAACTGGCTTGTTTGTTAGGTTTAATTTGACATCTTTCATTTACTCATAAAAGTTAAGAAGTGTTCTGCACTGCAACATCTTTGCAGCTTGAAGACATTAACCAGTCCACTTCTTATTCTGCATTCAGAGAATGATAATATTGTTCCTTATCACATGGGCCTGGAGGTACAGCTGGTACTCTTCCTCTCAATTTATACAATTTCCTCTAGTGGACTTTGCTGCTTTCTTGCTGAAATATTTGCATTTGTTGTCTCCAGCTGTACCAGATATCACTCCAGACTCAGAGAAAATTCAACACACATGCACACGTTGACATGATTTCCTACAGCGCAAATCTTGGATTTTCCCACAGCAACATCTACTTAGATCCCAATTTGTCAGCTGTAGTTAGGTAAGGTAATAGTTAAAATGGCTTAATCATGTTTTTTTATTTCTAATTCCGGGGCAAACCCCCCCCCCCAAAAAAAAATAAAAGCTTTTTCTGTTTTGGTTGCAGGAAATTTCTACAAAGCCTGAAACATTAGGTTCCTTCCTCTGGACTCACAATTTCTTATGTATTTTCCAACACAAAAGCTTGTATGTCTTTTCAAGATGTAAATAAAAGCACAACATTATATCATTACACTTTGTTTTTATTTCAACACTGAGAGGAACAACTGTTTGAAAGTTTGCATCCTTTACCAGGTTACAGATGCTAATAAATCCTTGAAATTGTTTAGAGTTGTACGGAAATGTAATAAAAATCAGAGTTTCTGCAGGATTCCTGAAACCTCCACCCACTCCCAGAATGTTAAATATGAGCAGGTTATTTGGAAATATTTGTGCTTGCTCAGCACAGTGACTGAACAGTTCAAGCCTACTGCATGCGTTGTGCTAACGAAGTGTAACAGTGCATTGACTCTCAAGCTTTAATATCAAAGAGAAAGTGGAAAAATAAGTCCTCAGAACAGTTCAGTGATATGTAAGCTGAAGGTTTAAAGCAAACAGAAATAGTTAATATGCTGTAAACAAAAAGCCAGCCTTTGCTTGTGATTCAGCCTCACATTTTCTTAAGAGCTTTGACAGTTTCTTCGATGGCTTCTCTGGGCTCGCTTGGTGGTGGGATTTTGAGGTTGGTCGGCTCCACGCCCCACACCTCGGTGGCGTACTCTTTGATGGTTCTGTCGCTGGAGAACTTTCCTGTCGCAGCAATGTTCTTGATCACCATCTTTGTCCATGCCACTGGATTCTTTTAGAGAGAAAAAAAAAATAACCCAATGTTTTTATATTAGGTTTTATGTGATGACAATACCCCATAAACTGATTACCATCATTTTGTGCATAAGTGTGTATGTGTGTGCACCAGCACAAAATGTGATCCTGTTGACACTCTGCAGCCGAGTACTTGTGCAGGTGTGTATGCCTGTCAGTCTGTCTCACACTGTATATAAAAGATGTAGAAAGCCCCCTAAAAGCCAAATGTTGAAGTTCATTAAACCTGGATTCTTTCTAATTACCAGCAGGGGGTCAAAAAAGTCCAACTGCTTACTTTATTCATGACCTCAGTGAACACATTCTTAGCGAGTTTCTGGACTCAGCTGCTAGTTTCAGGTCTTGTTCAATACAGCATGATATTAATTTAGTAAATTATGGAATTATAGAATTAAAGATAAATGATAAAACAGGATATGCTCGTCAGGGTGGCAACCTTTTGATTGATAAGCTGCTACTGTATGACTGTGAGAGCCCTCAGTTTCTCAGTCAGGTCCATTCCTTGCTCATCATGTCTAGTTTAGAAAAACGTCAAAAACCACGTCTGGCATCAGTTTCTACATCCATCTTTTATATGCCATACATTGTAAAACTGAACAGATTTTATTAATAACTGTGAAACCGTTAAGATCAAAGTGAAGGCTGAGCTCAAAGGCTACTCAAGGGTTGAAATATCAGCAAATATCGGCTGGTGTGTCACAACTCCATGAAAGATGTTCCAAAGCTTTTGTATTTGTTAACAGCAACAACTTCTCCCTCTGGGAAGTGGCTAAACTGTGCAAAAATATAGTAAATGTATGTCAATGACAATGTAGTGAAATGCAACTGTAATTACAGCTACATGTGCTATAAATGTATTAAAGGTTTGGATACTGTTTATAGAGACTAAATGGGGGATGGAAAGCAGCTGTTTTGTGAAAAAAAGAAAAAAGGAGCAGACCAGCCTAAACTCTGCAAATGTGATTTGAAGCAAATGTTACCTGATAGAGCTTGCTGACTTTTTCTTGGCATTTCACGTAGGCTTCAAAGTCTGCAAACACTTTGAAACTGACAAAAAGAAAACAAGTTGTCAGATTTTTATGAGATTCACTTGAAGGCAGAATGAGCTGATCACGCAACTTTACATTACTCACCGGTCATGTTTGAAAAGCATTTCAGTGAGGTCTTTGAAAAGCTCTGGATTTTTGGGGCTAAAAAATCCGCTTGTGATCTGATCCATCACTTGCTTCAGCTCAGGAATCTTGCTGTAGTATGACATGGCGTCATATCTAAGAACAAATAAAGTTATCCAATAAAGCATCAAGTTATCCACAAAAAAAACCACATAAATATTATGAAAGAGACTTCTTTACCCCTTTTTGTCCATTTCAGCTACGTCCCCCACCCTCATGCCAAAAATGAAGAGGTTCTCCTCTCCAGCCTCCTCGGCCATCTCCACATTGGCTCCGTCCATGGTACCGATGGTCAGGGCTCCATTCAGCATGAACTTCATGTTGCCTGTACCTGAGGCCTCTGTGCCAGCAGTGGAGATCTGCTCTGACAAATCTGTGGCAGGAATCACTGAGGAAGAGCACACGCAAATTTAATTATTGGCAAAATATCCTTCTCATTTTGGCTGAGTGGCATTCTAAAATGAATGGTACCTTTCTCTGCTAGAGACACTCTGTAGTTCTCTAGAAAAATGACCTTCAGCTTGTTGCCCACCACAGGGTCATTGTTCACCACATCAGCCACTGAGGTGATCAGCTTGATGATCATCTTTGCCATGTGATACCCAGGTGCAGCCTGCAGAGGGTGACAACGCATGACTCGTCAAATAAAATCATGACCCTTCTTGGCCTGTTCACTGCACTTGTGTGTTTGGTTTGGCTGAACTGGTACCTTTCCACCAATGATCACAGTTCGTGGTACAAAAGGTGCAGTGGGATTCTTTTTAATGCCTGTGGGAACAAAAAAAAAAAAAAAAAAAAAAAAGGAAACTCAATGATTTATTATAAACAAACACCATCTGAACTCCATTAATTACAGACTATTAACATACTATAACTTTTCAGAAAATTACTTCATTAAAAACCTGCTAACACATTTAGGGCATGGAGCAAAACACAGAAAAGCTGCATTTGACACTTACTTGATGTGTTATTTCAAGTGATTACTTTCATTTTCAATTTTTTAAAAATTGTTTCACTTCTGCAATTTATGTTTTTACTTCCTCCGTTTTATCCATCCATCCATTTTCTGCTTCTGAAAGTCCCCCCTTTTCTCAAAATTCCCAAGAAATACTTTTGGGAAATATGATTATTTGCTTTGTTTAGGATTAAATGAGAAAAAAAAATATTATGTTACCAGTCAATTTACCTTAGCATAAAGAGTGAACAAACAACGAAAATGTGGACTGAAACTAAGCTGAAAGAATGAACTATGTAGGGAAAAACAATTAACCTGAGTTTGCTGATGCTTACCTTGTTAAAATTCAGCTCAGATTCTTTTTATTGTCAATATTTAATAAAAACTGATCATGTGGGGAGTGAACAGAAAACTTGAACTCCTGTGCTGCGCACATCTAGCTCCTGCCAAGATTTAATCCTATGCAACCTGTGAAGCTTATTGGATTGCCATAGTGTATGTTATATATGGCATGTGTGTAGAGAACATTCCCAAAAAAGAAAAGAGTTTTGAATGCAGGTGTATTCAGCAGAGAAGTGCTGCCCTGTTTACTACAGCCTTTGGGCTGCATGGAAAATTCCCACAGCTGATTTAGACAGCAGCATTCTTCGTGTTTGCTTTAGCATGCACAGAGCACAGCTGGGTGGGGAATCTGCCACATCAGGACATGTCAGATTGTGTCATGTAAATTACCACTCAGAGAACCAGCCATTACAAAACCTTTCAGCACTTAACAATCAAACACGAGTGCTGCACATACGGTTGTACATGGTGATGATGTGCAGGCAGTTAAGCAGCTGCCGCTTGTACTCGTGGATTCTCTTCACGTGGACGTCAAACATGGAGGATGGGTTGATTTTCACCCGGTACTCTTGCTCCAAGTACTGGGCAAATTTCACCTTGTTGTCCTGTGAGAAAGTGAGAAATACGTGACTTGACAGGAAGTCACTCAGGTGAAATTGCTGAATAACGGTCGAGTGCTGCCTGGACATGCACCAGGTTTAAAAACCACAAAATGCCATCTTGCGCAACACAATCAGATTGTTTCAGCCTGCTATGACGTGCGCAGGTATTAAAAAAAAAAAGTGAGATGTATTTCTCCGTTGAGGTTCAAATATATAGTTTCATGGTGCAGGAGAACAAACAATATCATGCAGTCATTAGATACATGAACACAGGGACTAATCAATCAATGTTAACTTTTTTATATCACAAGAAACCAATAAATCGACTGATAAGCCCCAATTCTGAGGCTTTCTTGAATCAAATGCCACTGATTTCAAATCATTCATGATTTATTGGTCCAAAATTGACAAAAAGCCTTATAACTTAGAAACTATGATTCTTATAAGTGTGCTGTGTATTGTTAACATATAGAAAGTACTATATAAAGATTTAAAATATCATGTTACATTTGACCTCTGACCTCTCCTTCAAGGTCAATACATTGATCTGAAGGTCAAAGTGATAATAATGCTGTATAGAGCAGTTTAAAACTATGCCAGGTCTCTCTTGGAAAAGACATTTTCCATTGACATTGATATATTCTAAATATCACCTTACTTTGGACCTCTGACCTTTTCTTCAAGGTCAAACTTTCAAAATATATATTTTATCTTTAAAACTTCACTTCAAATTCTGCTGCCTTTGTTTGTACTGGCAACATTTAGGAAATGATCCTGGTATACGAGGATTTGCATCCAAATATCATGTCACATTTGACCTCTGACCTCACTTTTACATTTCACATTTGCCTTTCTTTCAAGTTGACCCCAAAATGTGTTATTTTTACTGCACTGCAAACAAAGAAAAAAATGAATACATAGAAAATGTAAATATAAATGTAAATGTTGAAGCGTCGCACTTTTGGCTGCTCCCTTATTTCCTGAGGGGTCGCCACAGCAGATGGATCTGCATGTTTGTTTTGGCACAGATTTTATGCTCATGCCCTTCTCATTTACCCGGGCTTCGGACCAGCACTGGGACTACACTAGCTTTTGTCTTCCACTTTACCTGTTTCACTTTAGAGACATCACGGATGAAGGTGGCATCGTCAACAAGGTCATTCAGCTTCTGTAGCTCACCGAGATCCTTCACATAGTCCTCCCCGATGGCCTGAAAGACACAGTTAAGGTCACGGACAGTTTACACTTCAGCAGAGTTTGTAAAACAGGAAGAGAATGCTCTGCCAAGATTCAATCATAACACAGCCCCGGGATATATATATATATGTTTAAGATTTAGGGGTCTTAAACTGTCTCTTGGCACTTGATTACGTATTGCAGCTAAAACAGACCTCAGCTATAAGCTCAGCCAGTCCGGGGTTGCAGAGGAGCAGCCAGCGTCTGGGAGTGATGCCATTGGTTTTGTTCTGAAACTTATCTGGTTCTAGTTCACTGAAATTTCGAAACCTAAAGAGGTAAAGAGAGAAAAAGGAAGAAGAGCATGAAGCTTTTAAACCAGCAGCAACACCAGAGTGTTTGCAATTGTCTCCTTAACCATGCAGCATTCATACATGCTTTAGTGGAAAGTTTTCAGTAAAAGGTAAGGCAACGTTATTTGAGCTTGTGCATCTGTTTTAGGAACATTAGAAAAAAATTATACATCAATAAGCAGACACCTAAAAATATCCTTCAGCATCACAGTACTACACAGGTTCTGGGAATTTCTATCTTGGTTTCTGCCTTTGAGAGTTGCAACATGCAGTTAGAGGTGAGGGTGTATAAAAGAGGTAATGATTCAGTCCTGTGGTAACATATGAGGCCATTCTCATGTAGCAACTATTGTTGCAAACTTTTTGCCTCTCTTTTAAAAGAATTTGTTGTTACAACATTTAAAGATTTTCTTTTTAATCATCCCATATAATGGCAGCTACTGCACAGCGTTTATTGAAGGCTTACACTTCGGTCTTGATTATGTTGGAGTGTATCTCAGCGACTCCGTTGACAGCGTGCGATCCCACGATGCACAGGTGGGCCATGTTCACCCTCTTGGATCCGTCCTCTTCAATCAGAGACATTTTCCTCAGCTTATCCATGTTGTTTGGATAGAGAGCTGCAATTTTCTGCAGAAACAGAGTAGATGGCGACATGTCCAGCTCATGAATCATGAATGTAGTTTGTCATTGTCAGACACTCTTAATGCAAAATTACAGAACAGAAAGAAACAAAGAAAAACTGACAGCTGGATGAGTCTCTCATTTCTTGACTAATGGAGTCTGAGCTCCGGTATACGTACATCGAGGTGGGCCTGATTGATCTGGTAGATGATCTGCAGGTGTCTGGGCAGGAGACGTTCCATCAGCTCTACAGGCCAGCGCTCCAGAGCCTCAGGGAGGACTGTGTGGTTGGTGTAGGCGAAGGTGCGCCTTGTGAGGTCCCAGGCCTGCAAATGAAGATGGAGTTGATTCTTTTGTAGTTATTTACACACTAATAAGTCAAAGCCTTTGCTACATTCTTGATATCTCTTCTTCCAATCAATAAAAAGTCTCCACCTGCCTGCATTTTGTTTCTTAACATGGCAGTTAACTTTTTCTGCTGTGCTTATGCAACACTGAAGTGCTTCTTTCTTGTGCTACCTTACTTGCCCATAGTTGTTCATGATTTCCTAATTAAAGGTCACTACAAGTCAATCTCTACCAACCGTGTCCCACTCGATTTTCTCAATGTCCACAAAGATTCTCATCAGCTCGGGAATGGCCATGGCTGGATGTGTGTCATTTAGCTGGATGGCAACCTGGAAAACACGGCATCCTGTTTTTAGATGGTGGTTTCCTTCCTGTTGACCTCCTATAACTATAATCTCTTTGAATTAAAGTCACACATTTAATAATATTTGCACCAAATCACAGAAACATTACAACTCATGCATGCATTTAATATGCATGATGAATATCTTCCATATCTTTCTAGTAGATCTCTGTTGTGCTTTACTCTTCTAAGAAAACAGGACTTTAAGAGGCAACTTGTGAGAAAACCTGACTGGTTTGGGCTCTGCCACATAGGTTTGTGTGGAAACACCAAAATAACTGGCTCCTTGCTACAGGAGGACGATCAAAGTTACAAAATAAGATGAAGTTAGGTAAAGCACCTCAGATCCACTGAAACAGACACTACCACTTTGCCTTTTGCATTCATTATTACAAATATGAGAAAACTCTGAGGCTTACTTTGTCTGGGAAGCTCTCAAATGAGCTGCGACCGGGCGTGCCCTTCTTAGTGGTCTTGAAGCGACGGATGATGTCTTGGAGTGTAGCTGCCACGACAAAGTATTCCTGTTTCAGACGAAGTTCTTTTCCTTCGAAAAACTACAACATTGGAACAAGTGGAGGGGGAAGGACCCCAATGACTGCCAAGAATCCAGTAAAATATGCACATGGAAATTTCTTAGAGAACAATACGAATGCCCTGTATTCATCTGTATGCCCTTGATGCATACAGATGAATTTAACCGCTGCATATAAACTTACATTGTCATTTGGGTAGAGCACACGGGAGATGTTCTCTGCAAGGTTTCTGTCCAGGACGGCCTGGATGTAATCTCCCACATTAACTACAGACAAATGATATTACATATAAATTTAATAGGTTAAATTTAAAGTAAAACAAGAAAATGTGCAGGAGAGGAAGTAGCATTTGGGAGATTTGGCAATGCATGCATCTTGTTGCATGTTATCAGTCTTGCAGCAGTTGTGCAAAATTTTTCAGTTGAAAACTAAAAAAGGAAATGTGATTTCAGGCCACTCTGCATTTGTGAAGACATGAAGTGTAATGTCCGATTTTGCACTTGCAGAATCCTAAAGAATCCTTTCAAAACTTCCTGGAAGTCAGGGCCTCACACCACCGCTGCTAAAATCTTCAAGCAACTGTCTCACACAGGCAAACTGAACCAATCACACAGTCAGAGGTAATAAAATTCAGCACTCACAGTCTTTCAAGTTAAAGTCATTGGGGGCGCGGGCAGACCACAGCCTCATGGTGTTCACAGTGTTGTTCATGTAGCCGGGAATGGGTGTGTCATAAGGCATCGCCAGAACCACCTGCAAGACAAGATATTAAAAAAAAGAAAAAGAAAAACTGAGCTGGAAATTTATAAAATACTGTGGTAACAGTTTTTTAATGTATTCTTAATATTCTATAGAAAGCAACTATGTTGGAGAGCTGGTGTGCAGACACATTCAAATTTCCTTGTTTGTATTTTCCAGAATCTGTGATTGTGCTTTATGTTGCGGCTTCTCATCAACCTGTGACTGCCATAAATAATAAATAATAAAATTTGCATATTCATGTTTGGCTGATATTTGGCTCCAGTGTGTTGCTGCATAACTCTGCATTATAAAAGCAACTAAATCTTACCGTGTTTTACTTCATCAATAATTCAGTATCAATACCTGCGTGTCCACCCATTTTGGGCCATCTCTTGTCTCCTCCACTCGTCCATAGAAGTGAACAGGCAGCATGTACTCAGGGCGAGCTTTCTCCCAGGGGTTTCCATGTCTCAGCCAGTCGTCTGCCTCCTCCACCTACAGAAGGTCAGAACAGGGCAGAGAGAAGTTAAAGCTCCAGGACAAGAGTCACGAAGTAAGACATAAAACCTCCACTTAGAGCATGAAGTCCAACTGGGGCCCTATTCCAGGAAGCATGCTCAACAAACTCTGAGTTGATGAACTCTGAGATCGGCAACTCTAAGTTTCCCGTTCCAGAACAGCTGATCAGAGTTAGTTCAATCAACTATGTTCACTCTGAGTTAAGGGCATGCATGAATAGAGAAAAGAAAGCCATCATCATGATTCATCATGGCAACGGGTAAATAAAGAGCAGGGCCTCCATTTGAATCATGTGGACTGAAGAATATGAACATGTGCCAGTGCTGACCATATTTATCTCTTTTAAAA
>VUQS01050633.1:7965-21138 GCA_015108495.1 Heterochromis multidens | reverse complement strand
CAGCTGACTGCAGAATTCCCCAGCCTTATAAACAGTACATTTGCATAATGACAGAAACCAGCACCACTGACTAACAATGGGCCATTTGGTTAGTTTCATGATCAATAGTATGCAAATTGTCATGACCATTTGCATACTAATGATCATGAAACTGACCAAATGGCCCTTTGTTAGTCAGTGGTGCTGGTTTCTGTCATTATGCAAATGTACTGTTTATAAGGCTGGGGAATTCTGCAGTCAGCTGAGACTGAAGAAGTTACCAGTTGGTAAACGAAACGTTTCTCCCACTAAAAAACGCCACGTCCAGATGAACAGATTCAACTTTTTGGGATTCTTTTACCTGGATTATTGAGCATGCATCAAGAGATTATCATGGGTTATGTGGGTTGTGTTGGTGTGTTTACTTAAACATATGAAGTTGAGCTGATCCCTGTATTTCCACAGTGTCTCCACATGGTGTCACTCTTTTACCATTAAAGGTCTTAAAGACCAGGGAGATTCCAGCTGTGAGGCAGGTCCTAGTCTTTCAGTTTAACATATGTTTTAATAGGAGTTTTATCCTTCATGCAGCTGAAAAATTTAAACTGAAACCTCACCTAAATTGGTTTGGCCTGCAGAGGTAGGAGCAGCCCAGTTGAAGCTATACAAAGAAAGTTCTTGTAAAAACATCCACATAATGTCTCCCGCACTCACCACTGCACTGGTTTACATTCCTTCACAGTTGCAGGTTGACTTAAGTATGTCGAGGCAGACGTTCAAGGCTGGAGACCCGCTGTCACGTAACCCTCAGAAATACGAGGTTATCCAGTCCACTGGATGCAGAGAGATATGGATATTTACACTGGGGAGGCTGTGGCTCAGGAGGAAGAGTGGGAAAGTTGGTGGTTTGATTCCTGGCTCCTCCAACCTGCATGATGAAGTATTCTTGGGCAAGATACTGAACCCCAAGTTTCCCATGATGCATCCATCAGAGTGAGTGTGTGAAGAAATTAAAAAAAAAAAAAAAGTGCTTGGGTGTACAAAAAAAGCTCTTAATTGAATGTGTGTGTGTGAATGAGGCTTGTAGTAATAAAGTGCTCTGCTCAAATTGAGTAGAAAAGTGCTGTATAAGTACCAGTCCATTTACCATTTACACTTGTGATTCTTTAAACCCAACAACTATGTTTTTGACTCATTTAGTCACAAAAATACATATTTTTTATTTTAATCTAGATATTTTAAGTGATATCTACCAATAACATGAACAATTTAATAATAAGAGCACAGTGATATGGTCAGCGCCGTTGTGTCACAGCAAGAAGGTCCGGAGGTTTGAATCCACTGGCTGGGTCAGGCATTTCTGTGTGGAGTTTACATGCCTGTGCAGGGTCTCTCCAGCCACTCCGGCTTTCTCCCACATTCCAAAGACATGCATGTTAGGTTAATTGGTTGTAAATTGGCTGAAGGTGTGAATGTGACCGTGAATGGTGAATCTCTCTCTTTGTGTTATGCCTGCCACAGACTGGCAACCAGCCCAGTTTCACCCTACGACAGCTGGGATAGACTCCAGCTGCCCTGTGACACTGAATTGGATAAGCAGAAGATGGATAGATGGCTAGATGGATGGATGGATGGATGGAAAAGTGGGGCCAATAACTATCGCATAACACTGATAGTATAGCTTAGTATAATTCTTGCAGGCACTCATATTGTGTTGGAAAAAGGTGTTATGTGGAGACATTAAATTCAAGACACCCTGGATTTACATACAGTTTTATTTGTAGTAATTGCTACATGATAAGAAAAGAAAAAGACAACACTAGAACTGTATGAACATTTTAACCGATGAGGCACATAGAGAAAGAAAACTGTACATTTATATGACATATAGTGCTATTGATACACTATGCACCATGGCATAATATTTAAAATTATTTACAAAAACAGAAAATATATATTGTACATCTGTACAGAGACCTCTTTTGTAATGGCTATCAATATGTGAAGATATGCATCAAAGTGTAATATTGGATATATTTCTATCAGTTGTATACAACAGCGAGGTTTGAGGCCTCTTCACGATGAGATGTGCGAAGGTCCAACATGTAGCTCGGGCCTGCTATACGTTCATGACAGGAGTCAGCTGCAGCAGTGAGCTCTGTGGTCGAATGGCACTGCTCTTCGAATGCAGTTTTTCCAGGTTCTGTAAAAAGCCTCTTCTCTTGAGACCTTCGAGAATGACGGTGTTGCTGGAGGCCAGACTGACACGGGTCCTGCAGAGGCAAAATACACCGCTTCAGTAATGTGACGTGGTCATGCACTCCCTGCTTTTACCTACATACCAGAGTGCACAGTGAGTTCAGTGGCAAAAAAGAAGTCCTTTCTTCCTCTTTGATTATAACATGAGTGTTTAAGTACTGCGCAGCAATTATACATAATTATCATAAATGACTCCCTTCTGTCCAAATACTGGATGCTATAAGTGGCCACAAGGTGTTTGTTCAGCTTTGTTGCAATTTACCTTATAAGAAAAAAACAACTTGAGAGCATGGCCAACTGCAGACATGTAACCCAGAGGTTAACTAACCTCAGTACAGTGTTTATTCTGCTTAAAACCCCTCCAGAAATGTAGGAGGATGCAGTCTTGTGTGGGCTCACAGTAGGAGAGATAAGATATTAGCCCGAGGTGTGAAAACCAGTAAAAACTCTGACCTTAAGAGGACATGCATCTGGGCTGGGAGATAAGGAGAATTTAGTTTTTCCCTACATGAAACATCAGTGGCTTTGTCAAGATTCAATATCACAGCATCTAAAACTATTTAAAGAGAGGCACTCACCGAGGGGAATCTATACCGCTGTCTCCTGTGATGCTCTGATTCTCTCCCGTTTCCACAGTTTCCCTAACTTCTGCCCCTCTAGCTTCACCGGGCATGCTCAGAGCAGCTCTGTGGGGCTGAGGTACATGCTTCTTTTCCTCTTCCTGCACCTCCTCCACCTCAGCTGCCCAGTGAGCAGACTCACCATCACCCTCATCAGCTGACTTCCGAACAGTCTCGGTGTCTGATTCGATCTCGCTGGTCTGGCAATAGTCAAAGATGCTACTGTCTCCAACTTCACATGCTTCTGAACAGTCCAAATCGAGGTTATCTTTGTGCCGTCTTTCCGCCTGGATGGCTGTGCCTCGTTTGGGGCTGGATTCACTTTGGGTGCTTGGTGATCTGATCTTCTGATGGTGATGATGGAGTCTCCAACTGGTCTCTCCAGGTCTGGATGGGCTGAGGGAATCTTCCCTCTGGATTGCCGGAGGAATTAGATCTTTGAAAGTGCTGTCTGCTGACTTCTGCATTAAGGTGACTTCTGGCTGGTGAAAGTTGGATTTAAAATAGCGACTATGGGGTCCCTGATATTGCAAATTAGATTCACGGTTTTGGTAAATCAACTGGTGACCCTGATAGTCCGCTACACCTGTTGGGTATTCATTTGCATCCTCAGTAACCTCACTGTCATTCAGACACAACGAGCTGCAGGCATCATCGTCCTCCTGATCGGCTGCTCTCTGATAGAGTCTGCAGTCATCTTCTACAAAGCCATCAGTGTCTGTTACCAAAGGAGTGCTGTTAGATGTCAGTTCCAGCTTTTCTCCCAGGCTTGGGGCCCTTTGCTCACTGTTATTGATAGTGACAGATCTTATCTCCTGCGGGTTCTGGGTCTCTGTAGTTTCAGAAAGCTCATTAGGCCTCTGAGTACTATCTTTTTTTGGGTTGGAGAGTCTGAGGGAATGTTTCCGCTGTAAAGAGGGCTTGGGCCAGGGCAGATTTGGATCATATGCATTGTTTATGACCAGCTCGTAGGGATGGGTGGAGCGAGAGGCATTAGTACTGGAATACTGCTGGATGTTAGGAAGACTTCCAACTATATTTTGGCTACGGTCTGGCACACTGTCGTATTCTGAGGCATCCTGAAAATGTTTGCTCTCTCTCTCCTCTCTCTGTCGGACCTTGTCATCTATCCGGAGCGTGCTGCTCTGTGGGTAGACTGAGCTGTAGTTTAGCGGCAGCTCTCTGTTGGGCTTTGTGTCTGGTTGGAGCAGAAGATCAGCAGTAAAGTCCCTCTCAGGGTCACAGTTGTACCTTTCTTCCGATGTAGAGAATTTAACTTCATTCTCTCCATCTGCTGCCATCAGTTTGGCCCGATGTGGGTCCCAAGATTTGGAGCGATGACTCATTCGTTCCTTCCTCCCTGACCCTGAAGTCTTGCGCTCTTTTACATCTCGTCGTCTGTGCTCTCTGGCGGCGGGAATTGCGTTCTCGGCTTCTTTGAGTGGATGTGTCTGGAAAGGGTTTTCAATGCGTTTCTTATAAAGAGACTTTCCCTCAACAGTTCCACCTTCCTCCACTTGAACTGGTTCATCAACAGGGATTTCCACTCTGAGCCGTGTAGGGATCAAATCCTCCCCCTCTGGATAATTGTCTGCACATATGGAAGCTTTATTCTTAACCCTCTCCTTCTCCTTTTCCCTCTGCTTCTCTTTGGACGAGTGGGTCCTCCTCTTGCTGCGAGAGGCCTTCTGAGCAGATCTTTTGCCTGCCCCTGCCTTAGATGAGTGATGATGCCGCAGTTTTGAAGATGCTAATATCTCAGTAGACATTCCCTTGTCAACTCCCTTATCATCTTTATCAACACCCCTGTCCAACACTCTTTCCATCCCTCTCTCCCTTCTTTCCTCCATCTTCTTCATGAGGACCGTGTGGCGTGTCAGATTGTCCACAGTTAGTTCAGGGTTGATGCGTTTGATGATTGCATGCTCCAGATCACGGGGTAAGTTGTTCAGGTCATCCTCGTCTCTTACTGGCCACTCTTCTGGAGGGAACTGGCCTGAAAATGATGCATACTCTTTCTTTGGCTTCTCCTTTTTTCCTCCATTCCTCCGAAACAAACTGAGACCAAACCTTCTCCCTGGTTTATCTTTTTCTTTGCGGCTGGTGGCATTAGTAGTGGCTGTAGTTTTGCTGATCTCGCTTGCCTGACAATCTGCTGCTGTGGAGGTGGACTGATGTTGTACTGTGGGTTTGTGATCTAAAGGTCGCGGCCACTTTAAGCTTTTGCCCGTGCATTCACTTATGGACACGGAGACAGAATGCTGATCTGGGACAGTGGAAGGAGGCACAGCAGCTGTAACAGTTGTGGAGGTGACATTACTGGAAATTTGGAGAGGGCTAAAACAGCTGCAGGACTTGCAGTGGGCGATTGGGGGTGTTTGTGTGCTCTCAACACAGACATCGTTACTTAGCAGGTAAGTAATGGGAGGAGGTAAAGGAGGGTCATCGGCTGAAGCAGAAGTCCACCAGTTCTTCTCTCGGGCCATGTTGTTGGTGATGAAATAGGTCTGTGGAGTAACGATGAAGTAGCCCTCGCCTGTGTGGTAAATCTTGCGTTCCTTGATCAGATTGCCTAAAGCATTATAGAGGATGTCCTGAGTAGGGATGGTTATCCCTGAGACACAAAGAGAGGAAACGGGATTAAGGACAAAAGAGATAAAAAAAAGGCTGATAATTCCAATTTCCTAATGAAAAGAGGATCGATAACGATGAAGCAGCAGCCAGCAGCCATTTAGCTTGGCCTAGAACAAATTCTGAAAACAGGCTCAAGGCTTTCTTTGCTCTGCCCAGTAAGGACCTCGAGGATCAATACTACCACAATATTTTGTTTCATTGTTCAATTTAAAAAAAAAATAAAACTGGGAAATTGTAGTTTTTGAAAGGATTATAAGCCAAATTGTTTTATGGAAGTTGCTGTGTTTTTTTTTATTTTTTTTTATGAATACTTATTTACTTATACTTACATCCATTTCTGAATGTATTAAAGAAATCGGATAAATTAGAAGTTTTATTACATCTAGACACCAATTTCCAGTGTTTTAGCCCCAACAGACAAACATGAATAGTTTCAATGGGTAATCTGTGTATAAATTGTGCATACGGACCCTTTTCCACGCAAATCAGCGATTTATCAATATTTTCGTACCTGCATTTGTTTATACTTGCCTCTGACCATGTGTGCAAACAAATGAAGGCCTGGCTGTCTCAGAAAATTTAAACATAAGTCTTTAAAATGAATACTGCTATTACTACTTCTTATTATTCTTTCCTTTTGGTCATTATTTACGGTTTTACAAAATCCGATAAGTCACAATTAAATTTAAAAAATGAAAAATGAAATTGCATATAAAGAAAACAAAATGCTGGAAAATCCGCACATATTATTAAATGATGGCCCTCATTTATTAATATGTGCATGGAAAAAAACAATGCATACCCAAAATTACCATCATATTTATGAAACATGCACACTGGCCTATTTTGCTCTTACCGCCGTGTGTATGTTAGTAAATCAGAATCATCCTGAACCAACAGGTTTATGAATCGGCACACAATCTGTATCCCTCCTGCCCCCATTTCTATAAACCTCCAGGTGAAGTGGAAAAAGTGGTGACGATGTTGCAAGAGAGGAGCCTAAAAGGCAGGAAAGCCGCAGAAACAAATGTGTTTGCCAAAGTGTTTCCACCTGAGTGACAATGGTGAAAATAAAAAAAAAAAAAAAAACCTCCAGCTGAAATATCTGAATATCGTTTCCCCTTAGACACTCACTGTGGCTCAAGGACTGGTATTTATATAGCACCTTTATACTCAGTTAGCACTCAAAGTGCTTTCTGCAACATGTCTCATTCACCCAATCACACATGTTCAAACAGCGCTTTCATCTATGCCTAAGCGTTTTCTAACATTCATGGATGGATGAATCGGGGGAAACTCAGCGTTCAGTATCTTGCTCAAGGATACTTCGGCATGCACAATTGGAGGAGTCAGGGATCGATTCACCGACCTTCTGATTGGTAGACTACCCGTTCCACCACTTGAGCCACAGCTGCCCAAAGGAAACAAGAGTTTGGACATCAAAGTTGATATGAAAAAAGACTAAGACTGCAAGAAAAAAAAGAAAACAGGGGGAGGAGCACGTGATTTGTCAGCCGGAGACGAGAAACTCACTGCAATGAAAAGGAAAAAAAAAAATCCAGATTCTCCAGCATCAGTGGGATACTGCCAAAAAATTGTGATGACATAAGATAAGAAATACTGGAATATGATTAAATTAAAAGGTTAAAGTCTATCCCTTTCCATTTACTATTTTGTTTTCTTTACATATAATTTAATGTTTTTATTCTAGTTTTTATTTTATTGTAATTCTCAGCATTTTGGAACATATGGTGTTTTGGAAAACTGCAAATAATGACCAAAAGGCAACATTAATAATAATAATCATAATAATAACATTATTATTATAGTAGTAGTAGTATTAGTATTCAGTTTAAAGATGCGTTTTAAAATTTGCTAAGACAGCCTGGTCTTCATCATTTCTACGCATGGTCAGAGACACTTCAAAATTTGTTCATAAAGTACGAAGAAACTCAGGTATGAAAATATTGATAAAATCACTGATTTGTGCATGAAATGTTCGTGCGCACACATTTGTGTGTACGCACTGTTAGTAAATGAGGCCCGATGTTCTTGCCTAACTATTCATTTCACATGCAAGCTGTGGCAGTATTTTATGGATTACCTGGATGAGCTTTGCTCATGTAGTTGATAAGTGACTCCTGACTGACAGTGATCTGGGAAGAGTTCATATCTGAGATGACTGAGCATAACACCTCAGCCAGGGGAATGAACTGGGACTGAGGAACAGGCGACATCTGCACTGGGGACAGGTCACCTGGAAAAAAAAACAAAACAAAAAAAACACATGTAAGCAGATTACTGGGTGAAACAGGTGGGCTTGCTGCAGGAGATATAAACACACCTGGGACAGAGGTCTCTCTCTGACTTGCGCTGCCAGTGAAAACAACAAAGTACTGAAGTTGACATTCCTGTCCTAACCACCTCCTAAATCATGACCAAGGTGGTCTATTTATGTGAGTTATATGAACCATGCCTGACTGCTTTTGGAATTCCATTGGTACTGGGACCGACCACAGAATTCCATTACTCCCACAGAAATTACCACAGCTCTGCCTGCTGGGCAGATCAGATATCCTGCCCCCATATCATAGAGCCCTACACATCTAGGATCTGCCCCTAGACAAACATGTTACTAAAGCTGAGAGACACTATGAAAAAGAGTCTTGGAAACATTTGTCTCTGCAAAAATAGTATGAAATTCATTCTGTAAATGTACACTTCATATCACATCCCAGCAATCTGCACTACTCCACAGACTTACGGTCTTTCTTTGACATGCAAACAAACTGTGGGAGCCTATTAAAAAGCCACAAAGCTTTCAATCATAAAACTTGAAGCTAACCAGGCATTTTAGAAAACGTTCATTTCAAAAACAACCAACATGAACTTTCACACATGGAGAAGCAACAATTTTTTTTCTGTGGACAGCTTATAGGGAAGCGAACAAGAGGGTAAGGATCATGTTGTGGGGACTTTTTCACACCATGTTTATAAGATTGGACTGAATGAAGGGAAAATGAATGCAGACTGGTTACCTCACTGGGTAACATCAAATTCCTTAATTTGGTTGATGTGTTATTGTGTTTTTACTAGTACCAGTGTAATGACATGCAATCTTCTTTTTCCTACAAGGTGAGGTAACTTCAAAGTGACAGACGTTTCCTGCTCAACCTGGGTTCTAGGAAGGAAAGCAGCAAAATTTCCAAAAGAGTTCTCCAAAGAGGGTGCAAAAGCCAGCCAAAACCAGAAGACGTAGCATAATATCAGCAATGTTTACTTTTAGAGGGTGGTGAGTATTAATTATAGAGTAGAGCTCAGATATGTATGTTTAGGGTAAGAGCAGTGGTGGGAGGAGTTTGATGTGGTAATGATTAGGATGAGAATGTGGGTTTTGCTGCAGTGCATAACTTGCAACTTGCATATCCCTTAGAGATAATATAAAAGGGAAAAAGAAATATTTGCATTATGATCTATAATATTGACATACTAAAAACAATGTTAACCCAACATAAAGAATACAACCAAGCAGCCAACCAAGAGTCTAGATCCCACTGCTGATGAATGATTAGACTCTTTCCAATGAACAGCAGACCCAAAGTCATGGACATAAACTTACCCATCGAACTGGAAAATTGGTTTTAGTTAATCATCCATACCACATTAGTGAAAGGTGCACAAAAACAAAATTATAAACAGAAAAAAAATGCAATCCATCACAAATGCAACTTGAGTTCTAACAAGAAAACTTAACACACAGACACACACACACACACACACACACACAAATAGACAACTAATTAAATTCAGCTACATGATCATTTAGAACTTTTGGAGAATAGCTGTGTTGACAACAGTGTTTTGTGTATAAATGTCACACTTGTATGACTGTGAGTGATTTCCCCATCAGCCCTGGGGCATTCATTCAAAAACACTGCCAAGCTCACACTTGATGTAAGCTAAACATTTACAACCCTCACACTTGAACCACTTATGTCTGAGGCAGGCAAAATATACAGCTAATCAAATATCTGCTATAGTAAAGAATGAGAAAACACACGCGTATTACACACACGCCGACAGATCCAGGCAAATCTACAAAAAACTATTGTTTGAAAAGGAATGTGTAATTAGTCAAGATCACTTATTTTTCAGCTCTGCACATGCATTACGACCACAGAATGTTTTGACAGATTTTATATGGAAAAAAGTGACTCAATCAGTGTGTATAATCTGCCAAACGGTCATAAAAGTAACCCACTGTTAAAAAATGTAAGATATGAAATTACATATTGGTACAATTAAATAATTTTTTGGCTTCTTTGCATATATGAACAGATGAAAACTTAAATAAGTCTTTTATTTTAGAGTGAAGATTGAAGCCCAATCTAAAGACTTGGAGCCCCATCACTTGCTTGATTTAAGTAGAAAAGTGGCAAACAACATATTTTATAGATTCATAAATGGAAACCACCTAAATATGTAGCCTTAAACAATTTTTAGTCACACAAGTGAATTATAAGTAGCCTAAAAACACTCTGTCAACACTATGCCTTTCCTTGCTGAAATGTTTTAATTACTACAAATGATCCTGCGTTTTAGTTAATTTAAAAAAATTAATGTAAGGAATATCTCAACCTAAGAGGGCAACAAAACAATTATCAGCACATGGACCTCACTTAATGCTCGTAAGGTTCACAGACAGGGGTCTTTCTTTGTAAAACTGATCCTATGAGGGATTGTAAAAGAAAAAAAAAAAACAGCCTTCCCCCAGCCGAGACAAGACATTAAGCTGTCTAAACCTCAGAGCGGATATCTCAACAGCGGTCTCCCTGGGCAGTGAATTAGTGCTGCTGACTTAGCTCCTCATTGTTGTTAACTTATATAGGAATGTCTGGCAGGCTCTCTGCATAGAAACCACTTACAAACACAGTCGACAGTGAAAATGTCAGCAAGGTTATGATGGAGTCAGAGGAGTGGGAGGCATATAATTAATGTCCTAATCACGGGGAATCAACAAACTAATCCTCTCTTTGCAGAGGTAATTTTAGTAGATTGATTGTTATCCTCTTGGATCGTGTCCTGGTTAAAGGCATGATATCCTGCTATTATGATTTGTCCTCTAAAAACACAAATATGTTCAGGAAACATGTTTCTCACATGCCATGGATTGTAGCATCGACTGCCTTGCAATGTAGGTATGAGACAAGCCCCCCCCCCAAAAAAAAAAAAAAAAAACACCTGCAGGAGTTCAATTGTGGGAAATGTTGCTGTAATGGAAGGATGGGGCTGGCTGAGGATTAATGTTTATTGAGTCTAACATTAGCAGGCGTGACTGTCAGGGAGGTTCACTGTTGTAACCGCCTTCTCTCCAGGGGGAACGGACCTCTGTGTTGCTGTAATCCAAGACCAGGCCACCGACATTAAACCCTTTGTCATACACAGCATGAATACCCGGCTGGGTGCCATGGCAACCGAACCCTGTGTCACAAGGGCGAGAGAGGGAAAATAGCAGGTTGAAAATCAAAACGGGGACGAGCCTTGTGTGAGTGCGAGTTAAAGGAAGAAGCAGTTCAGTATAACCCCGTAAAAGGGTTAGCTCTACTCAGCTTGTATAAAACGTTGAATAATGGCTTCATTGGCTCTCGAGGAGCTTTGTCAAGTTTAAAAAAATGACCAAGATGATGACACCACAATGCCATCAAAGTTACCTCACTTTAGGTTTAAATGCTACCAACTTAAAACAATAGCAGTATACTCCATTATCTGGCACTCAAGCTTTCAGTAAACCCCACCTTCCAAAGCAGTTGTTTTAAACACCTTTTGAGTGCTGGCGTTTTTTTCAAAAATGTTCTTTTGAATGAACTCAGCTACAATAAAAGATGTTTAACATTGCAGGTGTTAAATTTGCAGCTAATCTTTATAAACACATTCTCAATATGTAGAGTCGTGTAAAAAGGAAAGTTTTTTACAGAAACTCTGCAGTCCTGTGAAAAACCTTCACTGTTTCCATAGGAATTAAGAGGGTAAGTGGCGGCCAGGTGCTGCTAATCAAATGTACTTGATCAATGGATCATCAGCAAATGTGAGCACCTCTGTAAAAGTTTTCTGCAGTTTGCTGGTCTGGAGCATTTAGGTGTGTGTTAACACAATGTCACAGTTTTCCCAGGAGTGGACATCCCAGCAAATTCACTCCAAGGTCAGACCGTGCAATGTTCAGAGAAACTTACAACAACAAAAAAAGGCCTCAGTTATTAAAGTTGATAATAGTACAATTAGAAAAAGACTAGCTTGTTTGTAAGGGTTGCCAGGAGAAAGCCTCTTCTCTCTAAAAAGAACATGGCAGCACAGCTTAGGTTTGCAAAGTTGCATCTGAACAAACCACAAGACTTCTGGAACAATGTTCTTTTTGACAGATGAGACCAAAGTGGAGATGTTTGGCCATAATGCACAGTGCCAGGTTTGGTGAAAACCAAACAAAGCATATCAATACAAACACCTCATACTAACTGTCAAGCACGGTGGTGGAGGGGTGATGATTTGGGCTTGTTTTGCAGCCACAGGACCTGAGGATCTTGCAATCATTGAGTCAGTCATAAACTCCTCTGTATATTAAGGTATTCTAGGGTTAAATGTGAGGCCATCTGTCCAAAATTCCTAGCACAGCAGCAAATCTACAAAAGAATGACTGAAAAAGAGAAGACTCAAGGTGCTGCAATGGTCCAGTCAAAGTCCAGGCCTCAACCAGATTAAAATGCTGTGGTGGGACCTTAAGAGAGCTGTGCATAAACAAATGCCTGCAAACCTCAAAGAACTGAAACAACACTGTAAAGAACAGTGGGCTGAAATTCCTCCCCAACAATGTAAGAGACTAATGAAGTTATACAGAAAACAATTTTGTATTTACAGGACTACATACAGTCCTGAGAAAACTCTTTTTCACACAACTGTACATCTGCATGTACAATCTATAGGCAATGGGTTTTTGGCACTGGAAACGTTCTGATTTCCATTTGTAGCCCGGTTGCATGCAGGAAAACAACTGAGAACAAAAGAGGGATGACATTTGCTGAAATGCATTGGATCACAGTCTTTTTAATTTATCTGCATTATCTGCAGAAATGGAAGTCTTGGACCACTTACTACACCGGCAGCCCAGAAAGTCCAGACTGGTCCTCTGGGTTAACCCCCAAAACGTCAAGTCAGCAGATTGGCCAATGGGTTGCCAGAGTGCATTATAGCAAATGTTGGATTCAGTGCATTTGGTGCTTGACCCATACTAAAGTCTACAGGTCATGATATTGGGAGTCTCTACTTACTTTTGTACTTTGTAGTATTGTAGAAGTACAATACTAAAGTAAAGCAATGACCTATGATGCACAGTCACATATGCAAAAATGCAAAGAGAAAACCAGTTTAAGCAATGTTATAATTATCTTTTCCATCTTGTTCCTATAGGAGCAGGAGGAGGAGTTTCTTTCTCATGGGTGTAACTCATATGCTGGTTTGTATTAAAATAACTTGAAGTTAAAAGATCATTGTGATTTTATATAACTAGCCAATATTTTTTTCATGAACAGCATTAACCACAACATTAAAATGAAGCGACAAAGTCCACACTATGCTTTTTACCCCTTGCAGAGCTAAAAAAAAAAAAAAAAAAAAAATTCTTCCCCTTTCA
>VUQS01050597.1:0-11542 GCA_015108495.1 Heterochromis multidens | reverse complement strand
AAAGGCACTCATCCCATCACCACCCACCCCACCTGGAACACAACAGGTGATTACAGCTGTCAGTCAAACAAGGAGGCCGGGTTATTGGTGGTGGGAAATGGCCCTGATCCAACCACACACACACACACACACACACACACACACACACACACACATTAGTAAACAGTATTAATGAGTGGCTAACAGGCTGCTTATGTACTTTAACACCACCAGACAGAAACAGATGCTGGCTTTTCCATTTTAAACTCCTCACTGGAGCAGACAGGGTAATGACTTTATCTGTTCTTCACTCTTCAGTGAGCTGTTTCTCTCTCCACAAACACTCAAAATGTATGTTTCTGTTCATTTACAGTACAAAACAATTATTTTTATTTTGGTTTCTTACTGATTGCTCCCAACTTGAAGATAAAAGCTGAGCAGTAAGCAGGTTTAAGATTTCACTCTGAAACAAAAAATTATATTTCTCTTACCTTTGCAGAGCACGAGGAGCCCCAGCAGAGCCAGGAGCCTGCGAGGCAGCATCCTTCTCACGACCACGGGGACGCAGAGGCAGCGATCGAGCCGAGGAGACGCACTGAGAGGGAGAAGGAGATCTGAAACAACTGAAAGAGGGAGAGATTGCTGGGGAGAGAATAAAGGAGGGAGGGAGGGAGCAGGGAGGAGAGGAGGTGGTGTCTTAACTTGGATCAGTTTCTAGAAGAGTGGAGAGGGAAAAAGACTGATGATAGTAAGAACATTAAACAAACGAGATAAAGGAAAGGAGCATGAGCTGAAAGAATGTAGAAAGAAAGGAGGGAAGGAGGATTTGATTTTTGGCAAATGGAAAATAAAATAATTTAATGTGATTTAAAAAAAGGTGAAATCTTCAGAGCTTCAGTGCAGCAGATAACTTCATATTCCAGGAATATATTTTACAAAAACTGGCACGTGCACTCTTTTATAAATACTCCTTTAATGAAGCCCATTAGCACTTTATAAGAAATGATCATGTTTTAATGATCAATTGGATCAGACTGCTATAAAAAGTTTGGTTCATTTTTAAAATGAACCAAACTTGGCCTTTCTGAATGATCTTAGTGTCAAATGATCCAAAATGAACCATATAGAAGTCCATGTTAAGAGTCTGAAATTTCTTAGAAGCTTCTTTGTGCTATATAAAAACGTAAATAAATGATGATGCATTGTAATATTAATAATTTGCTAACAGGGGCACAGGAGCAAAGGTCTGTCTATAAGATGTGGAAATAACTTTAAAGTCCTTTTGAGTTAAGGTTAGAGTCAAAAACAAGGAAATGAAGGGTTCCAGTGGTAAAATTATCCTATTCAGAAAAATGGACGGCTCCAGAGGGACAGACACATCAGTTTTGATGCTTGTATCAACTTTTGAAACATTTTACAGTTATCTGCTGCATTAAACCAAACAAGTGAAGCTTAAGAATTAAACTTTGGGGTTAAGAAACTATTGTGGAGACTATATAGTGAAGAAAGTATGTTAAAGTATTTTTTTTAAAGGAACACAGAATTCAAACTTTATCCTCTAGAAGAAAAAAAAAACTTTCACAAACTTGTCAGTTTTCTGAATAACTTGCTTGAGAATGCAAACAGAGCCCGTCCAGGAGAATTATTCCACTTCCTGTTAATGCTTCAATTCAGCCAAGGGCACAGCAGGGGGCGCTTGTGAGATAGTCCTAATTGAATAGGAGTGAATGGAACTAAAGGTAAGTAAGTACTTTCAGCTACTCCCTTACCCACAGTGGATGGATCTGCATGTCTGATTTAGCACAGATCCCCTTCCTGATGCCGCCCTTGGGACCAGTACTAGGAGCACACTAGCTTGTGACCCTCAGATGTTTGCATGTCTCCTCCCAGAATCGAGTGAAAGGAGCTAAACTGCCAAAATTAGGATTTAGACCTGCTTCTAGACAAAAAGCCAATATTTTATTTTAGGTTTTGCAAATGAAAAGACAATTATGCCCTTTAGTTTTTCTTACAGTGAAGCCACTTCTGCTCATAAAACACTTCCATTCTCCTAATGCACCCTGACTGGTTGGTTTAGGATTTATGATAGGATGTCCTCTTATCAGTGGCGCCAACTGGCACTCTGTAGTTCACAGAGCATGTCTTCTTTTGGCATTCTTCATATGAGATGGAAATAAAGAGTTGAGCTGGTTCAGCACAACGATCAAAGGTCCAAGAAGCCCTCAACAGTAAGGATGCGAGCATCCTTTTTCTGATGTGAGGTGGCATGCCTCGCACCCTCAGATCTCTTTCTCTGTGACCTCAGTAAACACTTTCTTTCACTTTCATTTTTATGGCTTCTCTGTAAGAAAGACCAAGGGCATAAGTGTTTGTTGATAACAATGTGATGATCAACACACTAAAGTAAAAAAATACAAGTAGAAGCACACCAGCCACCAGAGACCAGGCAGGGTTTAACCTCTCAGTCAGTATGATTTTGACTTAAAAATCTTGTAGCTCGTGCAAAAAGTTGAGCCTGTTGTGGTACAAATTACACTGTCAGGGAGGTGACCCACTGATTAGTAGGGCATGATTATGGGTAAAGTCAGATCCACACCAGTGATGGGTAATAATAGCTCCACAGACTCTGACCACAGTGTACCCAGCCCATCCTGGTCTGTACTCACTGTATTCAACATAAACACATGTAATTTTCCATCTACAGAGAGCTGAGGCCCAGCAGCAGCAGCAGCAGCAGCAAACTCTGAAAACACTTCAGAAGCAGAGAGTTACAGTAATGTAAGAGTGAACGCTGAAATCATGCAATTAGTGGTAGAAACAGGAGCCTGGTTTGACTGTTTAAATGCATACAGTATACATATAGAGTTTAAAGGTTATTTAAAAGTGCATTATGTCTCATTTTTCATGCATTAAACTGTTTCTAATGCTGAAAAACTACTAACACTACCCCATCCTGAACAACTCTGATCACCCACTTTATAACATCTTCATGGAACAAAAAACCATCAGTACTGGAAGACTCCTCTCTCTCCGTTGTAAAACGGAGAGATACAGAAAATCATTCGCACCCACAGCCATCAGGCTTTACAATTCTCACATAAATAGCAGATGAGCTGTCAGACAAATGAATTTCCCTCTGGGATCAATAAAGTTATTCGTATTCGTATTCGTAAGAAAGCGTCTTACATTCAGAATTTCTGAGTTACACAGATTTCAGTCATGCAGAAAGAAAAATTTTACTTTTTTGACACAGATTTGCCACATTTGAACAACATATTTGCTGAAAAGAATCTGGGCTATGATGTTCATATTAAACATGTTACCACAGGCAGGTATTGCAGGTAAAAATAATAAAACCGCACATGGGCAGAATACAGCCTCCAGACCACCTCCATCAGACCACCAATTTCCTAAAAGTAGAACTGAAAACCCCACAAAAATCAGCTATGCTATAGATGCATTGTGCCTGCAGTTTGCATTGGAGGTCCCTGTTCTGCAGTTTTGATGAGCTGAAACAGTTCTCCACCTACTGGAGGTTCTGGTTTGATTGGCTCTCCAGTTTGGACCACGTGTCCTGAGCAGAACAAGGACTTCCATCACCAGCTGCAGTCCAAGATGTAAAGTTGGAGTCTGTCGAACCCTCATGTTGGAGCATGGCTCGCCACAACAGTAAACTGGTTAACAACAACTGAATTTTCAAAATAAGAGCGGGAGGAGATTTACAATTGGAAGTCAATGAAAAATCAGATTAAAAAAAAGTAAATCCTAAAATATACCTGGGCGTCCTGCTAAGTAAATTTTATGTGTGGGAAGCATTGCATATATACAAAAATGTGTGTGTTGTGTTTCTATTTAGGTGTTCAGTTGCATACTGTATCTAAGTCTGTCAGGCCTTGAGAAAACATGTGACCTGATCTAAACCCTGATGGTGTCACTATTCTGTAGCCTCTGAACTGTGAAATCAATACTTATTTCTTCATGAAAATGTAAAAAAACTAAAAACCTTGTGTATTCCTGATTAAGTTGTTGAATGTGTATTTCTTTCAATCCAAACATTCATTGATCCTTAATCAGCTACACTTTAGAGATGGATTTGTTTGAGTTTTTAAGTCTCCACTGCATCATCCATCCATCCATCCATCCATCCATCCATCCATCCACAGGTCACCAATCTAACACAGAAATACAAACAACCATTCACACTCGCATTCACACCTGTGGCCAATTTATAATCTCCATTTAACCTAACGTGCATGTCTTTGGACTGTCAGAGGAAGTTGGAGTACCAGGAGAGAACATGCAAACACAGAAAGGTCCTGGAATCAAACCCAGAATAAAAAGAACATGTTTCTTGGCTGCATTGAGATTCCGATCTCTGCATGTTTACGTGTTTTCTTTCCTGCTTTGATGCTTAAATGCTGCAGGGATTTTATATAAATGGCCTGTGTGTGTGTTTATTTATATGCATTCACTATGTGTATTTTAGGGGGGTCTCTGCAAACCAGAACTGAGCACTGATTGGCTGGTGAGCATCCAGGTAAAAAGGTCACTGTGGGGTCACGATGTTCTGATGAGTTAAAGAGCTTATCTCATCGGTCACCTGACTTGACAAGACAGAGAGGCTGGAGAGGATCTGGTCAGAGAGATTATAAAATCAGCGGTGAGTGTGCAGGCTTCAGGATTTCTTTACCATTACACAGCTTAATGCAGCCTCAGCGGTCAGTTAGCACAGAGAGAAGATATTTCTAAGAAGCCTCAGATTCATCTGTAATTCAGTCTGATAAGAATAACTTTATTGATCCCAGATCCTCTAATTTCCCTTTAATTTTAATGAATGAATAAATTCATTTTTGATGTCCCTTTGTGTTCAAATACTTTCCTTTAGGTTTGCATGAGCACCCAGTGAGGCTTACCCTATGGTTTATACCCTAAAGCATATAACTATTAACAAGTGCAGTATGTATGCACTGCCCACTAATGCTATCTGACATTTTTTATACTACATTTAGTACGTAATTTCATTCAGTTTTCATTTTTCTTTATTGAATTTTAGCTATTTTACTTTATAAAGCGGCTTTATTGGAATTTATCATTATTTTTACTTTATTTTTTCTACTTATTTGATCACCTTTCTTTTGTGTATTTCCAGGTTTAGGTCTAAGAAAGTCTGAACTCAAAATCAAGTTTATCAGGAAAACAAGGTCTTAAAATGTGTTATATTTTCCCTAAAATTTGTATTTTGTAGATTGTGTGAGTTTTTTCACAGTTTTAGTATCACTCACTTTATATTATACACATTTATTTATGTGCAGTGGTCCTGTAAAGCTAGTTGGTGACAACTTGGCAGACCTAAATTCTTGCAACCTCCAGCAACCTCTCACCAACTGGTCAGGGAATACCCATTTTCCAACTGGTCTCTAGGCCTGTGTGATTGGGGCTTAGAAACATGCATTTAACTCTGCTTGAACAAACAAAGAAAATAAAAGTGAGAGAGCTGCAATATCATTAAATATAAAATGACTAATAACAAATATATTCAAATCCAAAAATGAAAGAAGGCTCCTACAGAAGGCTGATAAGTTACGTTCGTTAAGGTTTAGAGTGTAAACCTTAAAAATATAAAACTTCCTGATGTGAGGAGTCATTTTAAATTGTTAACATAAATAAAAAAATAAGCTCATCATAAGTTTTGTATGTAAAGTAAGTACTCTGCTATAAAATGTACAGTATTGCCCTGTATAAATGATCATATAATGGAATTTTGTCAAGTAAAGTCAGAGTACGCCAATTTTATAATTAATTAGCATGTTCTTAATAATAATAATGGCTTTATAATCTGAAGGTGCTGAATTAGAGAGGGTCAGGAGGCCACGAGGAGCTGGATGTTCTATTACTGGAGTCTATAGCTAATCTGAGTCTTGATAATCTGAGTCTTCTGCTCAGATTATCACATCTTAACCGCTGAACCTGAGCATAATGTGTCTGTTAAAGTTTGTATTAGGTAATGATGATGGGATGTCCCAACGTGGCCACAGCGTGGGAAATTCCCTCGGCAAATCTGCCAAATCTGAGCTGGAAGATATGTGCTTCAGTCAGGTGGTGTCACCCGAGGGCTCACAATAACATGAACTTTTAGGCTTTTTAGACTTTGGTTTAAAAACCAAAGGTCAGTTACATTAAAACCAACCTACATAATGTTGTTCATGTTGCCATAGTGCCACCAAAGCAGCTGATTTATTAGGGCATGGACTTTGGACCTCTGGGGGTGGCTGATGTGTGCAGCATCAGGGTGGGACCCACGTGGATTGGACTGGTTCATCTAGCGGACACTTGTTTCTGCTGGCCTTGTCTTCCTTGTGTTTCTTGAGCTGTTCCTGAGCAGTTTTTGCAGTGTGGAGGGAACATTATCTTACTGTGGGAGGCCAGAACCTCCAC
This sequence comes from Heterochromis multidens, assembly GCA_015108495.1. Lineage (NCBI taxonomy): Eukaryota > Metazoa > Chordata > Actinopteri > Cichliformes > Cichlidae > Heterochromis > Heterochromis multidens. The sequence continues at coordinate 5,128 of VUQS01050597.1, read as the reverse complement.
AGAGTACCACTGCCATGCATATCCTGGACAAGCCCCCAGCTATGCTACGACCCCACCTAAGGCTGCTTGGTTATCAGTATTGGAATCTCGATTATTTAACACAATTATTTATTAACTTAAGTAAACTGAAGTGTCTTTAAATATAATTCAAATTAAAAACAGATAAATAAATGAAAAAAAAGGTGGAGGTGGTGGAGGACACAGGTTCATCTGGTAGTGAAGTGGTCCCTGACCGCTAGCCTGCCTCCACAGTGGGATGTTTGCAGATATAGAGGAGGGGGAAGAGAGCGCCAGACAGCAGTGGGCTTGTGTGCCTCAGGAGACCTTCTCAGCATCCATAGAGTGAGTGACAAAAAGACGACGCTGACAGCCAACCGCTGCACGCCATCGAAAGCAGACTGTGAGAGACTGTGACGGAGACCAGAGTTTGACTTCCTTTAGATAGATCATGTTGTCTTAAGGCTCTCTTTTAGTCATCTTGGCTCAAGGAGAACTAAACAACAAGCCATTTGTGAGGTTTTTAGGGAGAACACCACTACACAGGAAGAGATGGTTTGGAGATGTGCAGAGGAGGAATAGAATGGAAATACTGAGTGTGACAGAGGAGGATGCTAGCGATTGGGTGAGATGGAGGGAGATGATCCACTGTGGCGACCCCTAAAGGGAGCAGCCAAAAGAAGAAAATTACACCACTATACAGAAAAGAGGTACAATTTCTAACACTAGAAAAACACACGAGCTTTGCAATGAAAATTGTTGCAGAAAAAAGGTAATTTTTTTACAAATTTTGTTCTCATAATTGTTGGAAGCCAAGATCGTAATTAAAATTAAAATCTGATTAATGGCCCTCAGCTCATATGTGCAAAGAGGGGTAACTTAAATCAGCTGGATGGACCCTGTTATCCTCTGCTAAGTTACTCACTGTCACTAGCCACACAGAAAACACACATGCGAGTAACACAACTAAACCTAATGTTTCTAAACACAGAGAATCTTAAGGTTTAGACTTAAAAAATAACAAATCACACTGTCCTTGACATTCCTACCTGGACAACCTCTGACTTATGCTACAACCTCAGTCACAGATCCACCAGATCGACATTTGTTTCTGGAATCAGCCTCAAGTAGCCTTTAGAGGAACTGCACTTTTTAGTACTTGAGTGCTGGATTAATCTGGGACACAGAGTAGAGCTGCTCATACTGAATGAGAGACAGGGTGGAAGAAACACTGCTGTAGCTTGGTATCACTGCAATCAGTCACTGTGCAGGCAGAGGTACCCAACGTGGGCTTCAACATACTGGTTAGCATAGAAGAACACTCAGAAGTCTTAGTTGCAACAAATGAAGAGTTTAATAAACAGTCACATGTTTATATGGCTTTTTCCTGCATTTTAGAAGAAAAGTTAGGCTGACACACCAGTGCAATAATACAATGAAGATACACCTGTGCAAAGTGAGACGGTGCTTACTGGGAAACAGAAATACCACAAAAATAAACACTGAGTCTTAGTTTAACAGTCAGACCACAAATGTCTTACCAAGCTGATGAAAGCACTGAATGCTCAGACAGGTTTGTTCCTTTGATTTCTTTCTCTTTCACATTCTGGTTTAAATCTTTTTCTACTTTTTTTTTACTCCAGAGTTTGGATGTTTTTGAGGAGCTAAGGCAGCGGGGAAACGATGACGTCCAGGAGTTCTGCAGGGATGGGGAGGACCACGACAGACTGCACGCTGCTCTGCATGGACGACAGCGACTGCAGGAATCTCAGGTGTAACGCCACGGCGCTTCCTCCGAATGTCGACGCCGCCTCCATCAAAGCGTGAGACGCCCTCATTTCCCCATTGGCCTTAATCATCTGAAACATAAGAAGAAAGAATGGGTGAGTACAGACATATTAACAAAGGCCTGTGGAGAAAGAAGCTAATTTGGGATTTGTTATATTATTTTAATTTTATTAATATATATTTTTAAATAATAGACCACAATAAAATCATTAAACTTTACATGTGTGCTTTAAAGAAGTCTGAGAAGCTGATAATAAAATGATTTTAAATGGAAACAGTAAAACAATTAGAAGCTAAAACATGTAAAACCTTAAAATATAAATAATAATAATAAAATAAAACTAGATAAAATACATGTTAAATTTGAACAGTTTTTACAATAAAAGTCAGCAAATTGTACAGTAAAATTATAAATAATAATAATTTATAAAAAACAAAAACATAGTATACACAATAAAACTGGAATTTTTCTGTGTAGTAAAATCACTAAACAGGCAAATAGAGGGATAAAAAAACTACAAATAATATGTATACATTTATTTAAAAAATAAAGTAAAATAAAATTAGATAATATGCACAAAAAAATCTAGACAAAAAAGGAATTAAAAATCTAATTAAAATATACTGATTAATAAAAAAATAAAACCAAACCAGTTAATATAAACAACAAATTTGAACATTTCTTTCAAATAAAAAATGTCAATAATAGTACTGTTAAATTTTTTTTTTTAAATAAAGTGATGTAAAACTAGATAATAAACACAAAATTTAAATATTTATTAAGAATTAAGCCCAGAATATAAAGAAACAGTGAATAGAAATTAAACCAAGGAGACAATAAGTTAAAAACAGTGAAATAAACAAATAAAACAGAAAAAACATTTTATTGTCTTTTAATGTTATTATTTCTTTAATGCTTTTATTGGTATTAATTCTTGTATTATGCATTATTTTTTGCATATTTTTTCTTTTCTTTTTTCTCTGCTATCGCCTTTGTTTGTCTAGAACATGAAGTCGGAATCAAAGGGACGGTTCTGACTTGGTTCAAATCATATCGGACTATCCTAACTAATGTTTAGGAGACAAATATGGCTTTTTAACAGCAGCTCTTACTCGTGGAGGGCCTCTAGGGTCCATTCTGGGCCCAATTCTTTTTTCATTGTATATGTTGCCTCTAGGATCTATCTTTAGAAAACATAATATTTCTTTCCACTGCTTGGCTGATGACATCCAGGTATATATGCCCATCAAACTGAACAGGAGAGAGCCATGGGAGCCTCTGCTGAACTGTCTCAGTGATATTAAGTCCTGGATGAGGATCAATTTCCTCCATCTTAATGAAAACAAGACCGAAGTTTTATGCTTTGGCAAATTTGACCCCTTAAGCAACTCTTCTGACACTCCGAGTCAGTTGACTCCTCACTGTCATGCTGCTGTGATAAATAAATAAGTGCTGTCACTAAATTTATTTTTTATCAACTCAGAGTCATTGCTAAGGTAAAGCCCTATCCCCCACCAAAGGACCTGGAAACAGTTATTCATGCTTTTATCACTTCCTGCCTGGACTACTGTAATTCCCTGTACTTTGGTATAGAACAGTCATCTGTGTGCCGCTTGCAGTTAGTCCAGAATGAAATAGCTCGTCTTTTAACTGATATTAACAAGCATGAACACATCACCCTGGTTCTGTCATCCGTTCATTGGCTCCCTGTCCATTTTAGAATTGATTTTAAGATTTTATTGCTTACTTTTAAGGTTTTAAATGGACTGGCACTGTTGCATCTGTCTGAGCTGCTTCACATTCACACACCTGTAAGCGCTCTGAGGTCATCTAAGCAGTTGCTCTTACACATGCCTAAAACTAGATTAAAACAGAGGTGATCCAGCTTTGGCAGCAGCAGCACCAAATCTGTGGAATAATCTACCTGTCCACATCTGCACAGCTCAGCCGATAAACACATTTAAATCTTTAAAAACACATTTATTCTCCTTGGCATTTGGCTTCAGTGTGACATCTTTCAGACAATTGCATTTTATGGTTTGCTTTTATTTTATTTTTATCCAATTTTATTTTGTCTTATTATATTTATTGTCTTTTAATGTTGTGTATTGTGCTTTTATTGTATTTAATTGAATATCTTTAGGAAGAATGATGTTCAACGCTCCTTTGGAGAATCAGTACAGGGAGCACTGAACTTTATAGTGGCTTTTCCTTTAATTTGTCACACCTGTGTATTTGTGAGTTGTCTTTCTGTCCATATTTTTGTGTATTTCCTTTAAATTAGTCTTAGTGAGGCAGTATATGTATACAAGGTGAGGGTTTGAGAAACATCTCCATGAAGTGAATGAGCTGGTTTAATGTCCTCTGAAGTGCTGAAACCATGACTGTGTGTGTGTGTGTGAGAGCAGATAGATACCTTTGCCCTGGCCCTCCTGACGGCCTCGGCCTCTGAAGCCATGCAGCGCTGCAGGTCAACAGGGAGCATCAGGGCTTTGAGCTCCACCCGCTCCACCTGAACTCCCCACGATTTGGATGCAAGGTGCAGCACCACCTGCAGGACAAAACAGGCCCAGCAGGTTGTATTTATAATCTTCCACCGATATGCTCCTCATACCTTATAACAGATTTACCCAGGAGAAAATAAAGCTGGCACTTGCAGGTGAAGCCTCTAAATTTTGTCTGAAATCACCTCTGCTTCTTTGTGATGCTATAAGGTGCAAAGTGCAACATCAAAACTAAACCTATGACAAAAAAAAGAAAAACGACTGATAAAAGTTTGAACTACGTGGAAATGCTTGACAGCTGGTGGTAAATTTGCAGCGCATTTACTTAATCTCCGCTGCTGCTCCTTTCGCCTCTGCTCTAGACACATTTCCTTCCTTTCTTCTTCGTCTCACTGAGCAAATATACCGTCTACTGTACACAAAAATAACTGGCTCTCAAGTTGTGAATATTTTTGCAGAAACCAAAGAGGCACCTTGAGGTGTAATAACACGGGGGTGTCACATTCAGTTTCACTGAAGATCTGTGGACTTCAGATTATTTTAAGAATAAGAATAAGAATAACTTTATTGATCCCAAAGGGAAATTCATATGTCTGACAGCTCATCTGCTATTTGCATGAGAATTGTAAAGCCTGATGGCTGTGGGTACGAATGATTTTCTGTAGAGAGGAGTCTTCCAGTTGTGGTCTGATCTGCCAGGTGGTGGTAAAGCAGCAGCTCTGTAAGCTTCTTTGACATTGGCGTACAGCAGATCAAGGGTTTTATTTTCTCTGGTAGGACAGTCAACAAATTGTGTGAATCCAGTCAGGTGGGAGGAGAGGGAAACATGATTGAAGTC
>VUQS01050586.1:2776-15747 GCA_015108495.1 Heterochromis multidens | reverse complement strand
TCCTCAAATGTTGGCTCATAATTTTCCTTTTGGGTCCGGCTAAAACAACCATTTCTCTATTTAGAAAAAAACCCCTGAGTTTTACTGTAATGTCTGAGGGAGAACATTCAGAGGAAGTCATCTTATTTGTGGTGCGTGTCAGTGTTTTTTCTTTTGTTTTTGTTTTTTGGGCCACATTAACACAACCTTCACTCACCTCCTGTCCCACACCTCAGATCTGCCTTCCCACAACTTTGCCAACTTACTGAAAATGAGAATCAAGAGCCAAAGAAACGAGATCCAGCACACATCACGACAACAAAAGGACTTAACAGCGACAACGCTGCGAGCAATCCAGGAGGACGTGAAAGGCTTTTGATTTTTTTTTTTTATGGGTTCATTGCAGGAACTTTCTGATCAGAACTCGTACAGAGAACGATTAAGGTGCATGTCCTCATAGCCAGAGTAAAAGAAGCCACAGTGGAAAATGGTAGGACTTTATGACGTATCAGCTCAAAATTTAACTTTTTGCATTTTATGTAAAAATGTTGTTCATAGCTGCCAGAACTGGACGGACAGAGTCAGCGGGCCAGTAAAATAACCAGATATCAGGCCGATGTAGAAATGAACGTTAACAGTTTTACTTGTTTTTTTTCTCTTTCATATCTAACAGGCTCCAAAATGTTATAAACCCACTACAGCTGATTCAGGACCCTGAAGCCTGAGTGCTTACTAAGACCAGAAGGAAAGAAGTCCCAACTCTGGCTGCCGGTGAGCTTTGGTGTTGACTTTAAAATCATTTTACAAGTATTTTAAGCAGTTCATGGTCTTGATCCAGTATATGGGTCTCACAGGCTGATGGCATTAACAACCAATGCAGCTCCTCAGGTCCTCCAATACAGGGCTGCTAGTTGTTCCAATGTGCCCAACAAAAACCTTTTAGCTTTTATGGCTCTGGGCATAAAACCTCATAGACAGAATCACCAGTCAAATCTGTAAGTTTGCTGACTTTTAAAATCTGAGATTTTGTGAAAATTTTCCAGGTGACCGTGAGGTTTTGAGCCGTAGTCTCTGTATGAAAATAAATACATCTGTGACACAAAATAAGGTCGAAATGTGTGATCTTGAGTTTCTGACTGCTGCTCACCTTTGGGCTCCGGTCTCAGGACATCCAGAGTCTTCATACAGTCCACCAGGCAGACCGAGAGCTGTTTGAAGCCCAGCAAAGACAGACTGTTGGCTGACTCCATGATCGCTCGTCAAGAGACCTGAAAGACAGTCGGGTTCAGCATGTTCTGGGTTTTTCTTGCATCTAAATATTTTTGGCACAGGCAAAGATGTTTTGGTGGGTGCCAAAAGAAAATGACCAGCACTGTGATGAAAATATTTTTAACCAGTAGTTGATGAAGTGGGGATTTGTTTACTCAAGCTTAAATACGTGTTTGTTTATCAAATGGCCAAAAAAAAAACAAAAAAAAAAGCCTTGTGTGATCTCTAACAAAGATTCTTTGCCTTTACTGGAAGTGGACTAATCGTGCTTATGTGCACTGTCAACTGCCAAAAGCCCATTTTGAGCCAAGAAATACCCTGACAGTTGTTTCACAACTGGTACTTTAGATAATGTCAACATATAGGGAGGGGGAGAGAGAGAGACACTTTATTAGGGACACCACATCAACAAGCATTTTAGGCATGTATACATGATCAAGATGACCTGCTGAAGTTCAAACTGAGCAGAATGAAGAAGAAAGGTGATTTAAGGGACTTTGAATGTGGTATGTTTGTTGGCTAAGCAGAAGTGGATGGATGGATGGAAGTTTGCTGGTGAGAGACTGGCTGGTCTGAGTAATGCACAAACTCTTGAACTACTGGGATTTTCTCACACAACCATCTGTGGGGATTATAGCGAATGGCCAGACCGCTTCGAGGCGACAGTAACTCAAACAACCACTCGTTACATTAACGTAGAGGCCAGCGGACTGTAGTCAGATAGAAGATGAATAATTATTGCAGGCTGAATGGAATATTAGCCGTGACAGAGCAAATTACGGACACATGGAGTACCGGGCGGGTTGCAGTCCAGAGTGTGGAGAACTAATCTGAGGAAATAAAGAGTGAAATCCAGAGCAGAGCCGCTGAATCAGACGGGTTCCAGGCCTGAAGAGCAGAGCTGAGAGGGTGAGGAGCTGGAGACTGAGGCGGAGCAGTGTGAACGGAGGATGAGAGAGAGGCCGCAGGCAACATGATAAACTTGAACTTTTCCACTTTTCCAATAATTTATTCAAATGTGTTTCTTATTCAGCTGTGAGATCAGTCAGAGTCCTGACCCATTGTTGTTGGGATTTGGTGACATATAAATAAAACTGAACAGACTTCAGTTTCAGTAGATACAAATGAAAATCCTCCACCTCGGGCCTGACTCAGACTTCTGCAGAGCTACCACGTAGCCGACATTCATACTCGTGCTGGTGAGTTATGTGTTCGTCACCGTGTGGTGGTGTTTTAAATGCCGTACCAGCCAACAGAACCAAATCTTTGTTGTGGTCAGTTTGTTTTCGGGGGGCAAACACATTTGTCCCTCAAGTCTTTCCACCTCTTTTCAGGTTCCAATAGTTGCAGCAACCTCCCTCCAGGAATCTGCTGACATGTGAGTCCTTACATCGATGCCATGATTCTTATTCCTTACATTAAGACGATGATTGTTATTCTCTGACTGATCATAACAGCTGCAGGCTGCGTGGAAGCATCAATCTGTTGGAAAGCGTAACTACACACTAATCAGTTTACATTTATGAGCACAATATTATTTCTTGATATTAAATAAACTCAAAGAACCACTGAAAGCACCTTTAAACTTTTCTTTGGTTCAGCCAGCAGGATGTTTAATTAGCAGTGACACAGAAACGAAAACCTCCAAACATTTAACACCTTCATCAATAAGAAACTTGAGAGATTAAGCAGTTATGAAGAAGAAATATTCTCTGCCACACTATTTACACTTTCCAGTGTTTGTCTCTGTTGGAGCTTGAGGCGCTGAAGGAGCTCTCTGAGGAGAACTTCAGCCTAACTCCTGTTGTCTAAAGTTTCAGCTGTGATAAACTGCTCTTCTTAGACTGAACACGAGAGGAAAATCCTCTCTAAACACAGCGTGAACTCACCACAGAAGTCCGCTCTTTGCGCTTTTCTCCCCGGCCTAAGTCTGGAGCTAAACCGCTCCTACAGCCGACTTTCCGCTTCGTGTAAACATGAATAAACCTCCACTTGGTGTATTTCTACTTTCGACTTGTAGAACTGGCTTCTCCTGTTTTTATAACGTAAACAGGAAAATTAAGTCTGAAGACCAAACACACGGAAACAACGTGAGAAAGAAGTCCGGAGCGTGTGTTGGTGTGTTAGTCCAGGTTTAGGTGACGAACAGGATGTGCGACCAATGACCTTTGAGGAGAGGAGGAGAAGGCGGGCTCTGTTGCGGGACTGGCGCCAATCACAGCGTTGCTAGAGTTCAAACGGAAGGGTCGCAGCTCAGGACAAAATTAATATAAACGCGTTTCTTTACACCTACTTTCTCTTGAAGCTGGTTATTAAATAGATTAAACGGCCACTTAAAACTCAGTTTCTGATTCATTGTAATTACTACACTAAATACTGCTGCGTTCCGTTACTTCCAATGTATTTATATAGAATTTCTTCACTCATCTCAAATCACTTGATATTACAAGGTAAAGACTCTACAGCATGAAACAACTCCAACGAACAGACGAGCAACACTTGACGATGGCCGGGAAGAAGAACTCCGTTTTAACAGGAAGAGCTCTCCATCATGTCTACTCCATTTAAACACTGCAAAGCCATGTTTACTTTTATACTTTTATATTCAATGCATAAGTACAGGTTTTGTGCGATAAGCAGAGGGATACATCCCAAATGCTATAAGATTATACAATGACTTCCACATGAATTTCAAGTTTTCAGTCAAACTCAAGTAACTCTCAGACCTTTGAGTGCTGTGAGACTACAGCAAAGACACGGCGGGGCAATCTTATTCTCTCCGAGCAGTGATGTGCATGTCAGAGTTATTACAGGTCTGTACTGTTTACTGTGGGAAACTTCAGGTTTAACCCTGGGGTTTAAATGTTAAGGGGCGTCCACACAGGAAGAAGGGCCGGAGACTACATCAGAAGGTTACCCAGGCAACCGGAGCCTGGAACATCTGCTAGTGACCACCTGTCAGAACCAGCTGTAAGAGCCCTCAAATAGTAAGAGTCGCATCAGCGAGGGCTCAGGATGTGGGATGATTCATGTAGATTTCAGATCATTTCTGGAAGTGTTTAGTGGCTAATTGAAATGAGTGAATATAGAGAGACAGAGCTCAGTTTTTCAGTAATTAGAAAGCAACAAATGCATTGATGTACAATAGTTTTTATACCACAGTGAAGTGTATGTAGTTGAATCTAAGTAAAATATTCAAGACTTTGTGTTAACAGCAAGTGTTAGCAAGCTTTACCTGCTTCTGTCATGTGTAGGTGTGTGGCTGGCAGGAAGAGGACCCAAGACAGGACTCAAAACAGCTTTATTACTTGAGATAAGGTGAGGAGAGGAGAGGAGAGGAAAACAATAACAGGGCACAGACGGATGGAAACAACACCAACAATGAGGAAGATCACAACAAGGGACTGAAGGAAACTATGGGCTTAAATACACACGAGGTAATCAGGGAGATGGAACACACCAGGGAACACAGGGGAACTAAATCTGACTAACGAGACAGGGGAAGCAGAACTGAACATGACGCACACAAGACGAGAGACTGTCACAATAAAACAGGAACTAACACACACACACTGAGACTCAGACTAAGACACGTGAACTTGACAGTGGGGACTGGGGATAAACAAACATGGAGACACGACAAACTTAATACAGGGTATAGGAAACACAGAGATGAGACTGGGACAGGGCACGAAGGGGAACTAGAATAAAACAAGAAACCAAGAACTAGAAATATAAATAACACAACTATGAGGCTCTAGGAAATACTAAACTCAAGACTAATACAGAAACAAATACAGAACTAGAACCTGAAACTCTCTTAATGCCAAAAGAAAAAACAACCTCTCACTCTGTGACAGCTGGGATAGGCTCCAGCCCACCCTGAATTGGATGGATGGATGGATGGAATTGTTTTCTACCTGCCACTTTTCCTTCGTCAGACAGGTGATTACCAATTATGTCAGCTGACCGCATCACAATTCAGCACACTAGCATGAGGATAAGTGTGTGTTTTTTTTTTTAGGAAACACATTGTTCCCTTAATAGTTTAAACATGAAATATCCAAGTTCAAAACAAATATACTGTCCACGTTTTGTGTGACTCTGTCTTGCCTGTGGAGAAATCTGCTGTTTAACCAGAACACATTAACACTTCTACACAGGGCAGGTTGCATTAAAACACACATTAATGTGCATCATAAGACGCTTGTTATTATAAGACACTTTAGTGGTGTTGATGCATTGTTATGATCCCTAAACCAGTGGCTTAAAAGAACCTAACATATAAGATGCCACCATGCTGCTGCAGTTCAGCAAACTTCTAATAATGAAAATATGATTACTTACAAAGAACAAACCCAAATAAAGGAGACGGGAGCCGCGGCAAAACCAAACAAAAGAGGAAGAAGGCCACGGCCATTGTGTGAATCAGCCACACAATGGGCTGCTGGATAAACTAATAGAACCAAACCCAAAAACAGGAAACAAAACTGCAAAAGCAACACAGGGATAACACCAGTGCTGACGGAGATGAGGGAGGAAAAGAGATGCCATCCACCAGCCTCCATGCTCTGCCTTCTCTGGTATTGTATGGCAGCCAATCAGCACTAGGAATAAATCAGAAGAGAGCAGGTGAATGAGGATGACTGGAAAACAATAGAAGGATAACAGATGTGAGGGCGCACTGAGGGCACGCATAACATGCATATTTATGTGTGCACATTTCTGCTTTTTAACATATAAACACATTTGATTTGATGGATGTTTTGTCTTTTATCTTGCACTTAGTTACCACAGTGAATTATTATGTAAATCGCTAACTAGGAAAAATGAACAGCATATCACACAGTTTGTGTGTGTCCCTTTCCCCACTGTTATCCTTGTATACAGTCTCTGCTGTTGTGTGTTCACTCAGACGAAAACAGTTTACATGGGCGTTTATGGCACTGACACCAAGAGGTGAAAAATGGTTGGCGTCATTTGGAAAGAATAATCTTACTCTAAAAGAACAACAAATACTTAAATGGATCATATTCAAGCACCACATTTGAACTTTTTTTTTTTCTTACAAAGATGCAACAACTGGGGACTTTAATGTTTGGTTTATTAAAAATAAGAGTCTTGAAAAACTCAGGGAGATGAGTGTCAGGGTCAGGGTGCTGTCTCACTGCAGAGAGTCTTCAGGCTGAGGTTCCTGAGTTGTGACAAGTGTCATCATTACTCTGAATTTGTCTAACAGTATACACTGAGTGATAACATACATACATACAGCATCGGCGTTATAGACGCCCGCCCAGTGAAGTCACTGTGGCCCTTCAGCTGAATTCTCATGATACACTTCGACTACAAGTTACACTAAGTCATACAATTTGGTAATAAAAAAACTTAAACACCCACATTGCCAATAAGTCATTGCAGTATAAGCTCAATTTAGTTATTCAGTTCACAGTAGTTTAGTGCTTCTGCAGCAATCGTGGTAACCAGCATGACTGAGGAGGACACTGAGTGGATGGGCCTGTGCAGGTCAGGATTTGGGAAGCACTCCTCGTGTTTCTTTGGAACTAAAAAGAGGTCATTCATCCGCTTGTGCAGCTAGTTTTAGAGCATGACCCTACTCAAAAATTGCAAAACAAATGGAAATGTGTTGAGGATATTGTGCGCTCAGTCATCTCTCCTAGTGTGTGATGAGTTCATTGATCTACTTTCCCTGCTTTGCTGCACTTTGATAACTGTGGCTACATTTCTCTATGAGTGTATTATGTGTATATGGTTGTAATTGTGCATAGCGTGTGTGACTTGAGCCAACTGCCCTGTGATAGAAGACAAAACAAACAAACAAACAAAAACTAGTTTAGATCTGGTGCTGACCCTGCATACATAATAAACTTATTATTATTATCATTATTATGCATTAAAGTGAAGCATAAATACCAGAGGATGCACAGTATGTACCTGTTCTCTGAGCACCACTAGATGGAGACAAATGATTAGTTTACTCTTGGAGTGCTTTAGATTAATGGTTTGTAATCATTTTCAGTAGAAACAAGCTGAGCCTCTGGGGTTTAAAAAAAAATGTTGAAAACATGAGAAATATCAGAGTGAAGGAGGTCTGTTCGCAGATGTCAGAAATACAGCATGTGTCTCACTGTGACTCGAGTATTTCTACATGAAGATTAAACGAGCTGAAAAAGGCTGAAATAGCTTCTGAGCTAGACGTCCCGCTGCTCCTCAGCCAGGAAGCTGATAAAGCCTTCAACAACCGTTCTAAGAGTAAGAAAAACAGAAATCACATACACACGCCCACAAGCTGTGTCCTTCCGTTACGCACATTGCTGACATCCCTTTGAAGTTTAAAGTGTTGTTGATTTGCAAGTTTCAATTAAGTGACTCAGTTATTGAAATGAAACTTCAATAACTGAGTCACCTAATTGAAACACATATGCTTATCTGATGCAGTGACGCTGGTAGAAGCAAGGAGACACGTTAATACAACTTCCTAGCAGAGCAGTAAGTTAATGCAGCACAAATAAAATGCCATTTTACATGTGATAAACTGCATATTTATTAAAAATGTGAAATATCTGATAACACAGATTGATCATATGATATATATGTGCATATTTTTAATGGGTCCAAACATCCTTCATGGCAGATTGCTGAAAGTTTTGGGATCACAAGCAGAAAAAAAGAGGCCAGAATCACGAATTTACAATGAACTCATGTAAACTGTAAATAAAAGATGGATATAAATACCATGATGCTACCCATCGGTTTGTGAAATCCTGTTTTTGAAACCTCGAGCTGAGTGTTTTTGCCACTGATATTTTATGTTTTGAACGTGGACATGAAGACTGAGGATCTGACTGAGAAACTGAGTCATACTTGTCAATCAAAGGGGTGAGAATACCCTTCTTTATCCTCCATTATGACTTTAATGGGACAATTTGAACATCATGTTTTATTCAATAAGACTTGAAATAAGGATTAAGTCCATAAACCCATCAGGGAAATGTTTACTGAGGTCATATTGACAGGCCTAATAATAGAAGTTTCATTATGATCCAAAAGAAGTCATTCCCAGACTTCAGACGGCCAGTTTGAAACTTCAGAATCTTCTGAAGCCCACCCAAACCTTTAATCACACCTCTGATCATCAGACAAGTTGAAGAAGCATTTCCTCCTTTGTGTTTTCATTGATTTATGTCATCAAATTGTTGAGGCTGATTCTCCATATAGAGCTTTAATCCTAGTATCTGATAGACACTGTCTATTTCTGTTACTGACAAAATATGAGGTAAGTTCAGGATCAAAAGCAGGTCAGAAAAATGAAGACGCAAGTTTAAACTTAAAATCCCATGGCTTTGTTTCATTTAATGTAATGACTATTTTAAAATACATTACAAGTTTTTTGTTTTTTTATTCGCACAGCCCACCAGTACTTTCATTATCCACCAGGGGGCCGTGGCCCTTACTTTGGGATTCCCTAATCTAAAAGGATCCTAACAGGATCAATCAACAGGATTATGTGAACTGCTAATATTAAAAGTTTATCACCTTGGGAGCTTTTTTTTTTTTTAACTCTGTCAAAATGTACTCAAAAACTTTTTGCTAAAACACTTAGAAAATGTCATAATCCTGGGATTTTTTTTTTTTTGTGTTTGTTTGTTTGTTTTTAGCATTTTGTGACTAGGAGCTAGTCTTAATAAGAGGAAGCTTTGTGAATACGAACCTTGGACAAAAAAAAGCAGGTTTTAGGCACTTCATATGTCATCAATCCACACATGCATATGCTTTTCAATATTTCATATGTACTTATGGTGCTCTTTGATAGAATAAGAATAAAAACTGTCCACAATTAGTTCCCAAAACCAAAGGCAATGTTTTCTAGTATGCTATTTTCTCCTACCAACAGCCAAGAACAAGCTTGAAGTATTTAAAAACAATAAAAGGCTGTTCTGCAATTTAATCTAAGCCACAGGTCTGAACCACTGACAGTTTACATTCTTCATACTCAGAAAGACATTACATTATTGCAGTTATATCTGCCATATAACGCCAAAGTAATATTTAAGCCAAGGAGCTGTGCTGACGTGTTTCTCTGATTTACAACTGCTTTATAATGACAGTAAACTGACTGAACATGAAAACTTTTGGTTAAACAGCATTTAGTTTTCTTAAGACATCTTCTCATTTCATCTCCAGTTTAACAGATTTAGAGTCAAACTGGCAACTAGCTGGCAACCACCAGTTGCTAGGGAAAAAAAAAAAGTATACAGAGCTGCGCCAAAACCTTCTGGCGATTGCTTTGGTTTCTAACAGATTGCTGCTGTCACCTGTAGTTTGTGTGTCTTGTCTACAAACACTTGCCAACTGCTCGCTAAGTGGTTCTGAAACTATGATGAGTGCAACACAAACTGGAATTGGAGACCATTCGCCTTCAATTAAAAGTTTATAAATAAAATAAAACCTTTTGAAACATATTGGTTTCAGTTGTGAGGCAGAACTTTTCATTTGAATGTCACCATTCTCCATTTTCAGTTTGTGTCACACTTATTCAAGTTTCAGTACCACTTAGTGAGAAGTTGGCGAGTGTTTCCAGACAAGTCGGTGTCATGCAAACTACAGGCAACAGCAGCAATCTCCTAGCACCCTCATTGCAAGTGATTTCAACTAACACCGGCCAGCAACCACTCATCACCCGGTCGGGGAATTCACATTTTTTCTTAGCGACTAGTGGTTGCCAGATGGTCACCATCCGGTCTCCAGGCCTGTGTGTTGCTGAGGCCTTACGCTGGTCAACATCTGTTTTACCAGATGTTTTATTAAATGTAATTGTACTCATTAGAGGATGCAATGAAGAGGAGAAGAAGAAGACTTCTTTAAATTTAATCAAAGATACAAGATACAAGATATGATATAACAGTTTTTCATAAACTTCAGATCATTTAGTGTTTGTGATTTGGGCTACTTGTAGTCCATGAAGTGGACTACTTCATGGACTACAAGTAGCCCTGTAGGTGCTGATAAAGCAGCAACCTGGTGGGCTTTAAAAAAAAATGAACCTACTGTGGAAGTACCAAAACTGCCAAAACCCCCCATAGACTCCCATGTTAAAATGTCCAACTTTACAGCCGAAATGCACGTTTACATTACAGCCTGCTACAAAAAGCGTTTTTTGTCTCCATGAATAATTTCAACCTTCATTACAGCTCCAGGGGGTGGTTTGTTTAAAACGTATTTTAAATTTTTAACAACTTATCCATCTGGATACTGGTAATGCTTCACCTTACTGAACTGGACCACTCCATTGGCTTTGGTGCCTTTTGGAGCTTTTTAATTGAATTATCTAACAACCAATGTTGTGTGCTATGTGGTACAGTCTGTGTCAGTTTTGGGGGATGAAATTCGAGTATTTTAATTGTGTTATTTAACACTAATTAGCAGGTACCTATGTACAGTTTATGCTAACCAAGCTTGTTAGCATTAGCTGATAACTTCTCATCCAAATTTGGTCACTTCTGGCTCCAAAGAACAACATATTGACAGCCAAAAAGCTAAAATTGAGGATTCAAAATCCCAAAACCAGTGGGTGATGTCAGAAGGGCTGAATTCATGCACTGCAGAGGGTCTTAGGGTTAAATATATGGTGCATCAACAATTGCAATTACAGCAGTTTAGTAATTATAAGTTGGATGTGGATGTATTACAGAAACTGGTGATTATAGTAACCATGACAAGAAACTAGCACAATACACCCCAAAATAACAAAGACACAACACAGTAGTCATGAGAACAAAATGTGGAGCTGAAATATGGATGTTCATGGATGACTTAATGAAGGACATAAAAAAAAAATTCAGTTTTATCAGTAAATTGCAGAAACCTACTGAGCAGTTGTGCAGTGTGACAAACAACCTCAATTTATATTAAATTGCCCCAATCAATCACAGTAATCACAAATGGTTTCCATTCGATTCATTTCATTGATGAGTAACAAATCTAAATTAATGCATCAATACACTGCAAAAAGTCATTCTGTAAACAGAGGAAGAGAAATTTTCTCATTTAAAAGAAATTATCTTCAAAACTAGTAAACCAGCTCATTAGAGTTCATCCCCTGCACAAAATTTCATGGGATTCAGTAGCTGTTTTGGACCTAAAAGTGGACGAAACGGGTGCCTTTTACAGCTTTTCTGTGAAGATCTGTTACAAAGGACACTGGCAAACTTTCTGTAAGAGAACATCTGGATGCTATAGCACTTTATTTTCTTGCCTTTACTAAACCAGGAAGTGAAACTCTTGAGATTAAGAATCTCTTTTGCGAGAGTCCTGAGCTGAGACTGTATTTCACTCTAAAATGTTGGCTTTACTGCTTCCTGTGTGGATTAGACCTCCTGCTGGTGTGATTCCCAGACACCTAAATCAAATTTCAAAATCAAACAGACCAAATCTCACAAGTCTCAATTAGAGTGGATAAGTTTTAGTTTTAACTCTAGTTTGGAAGTTCACTTTTACAGAAAACTTGCTGATATGAAACAGAAGGAAGCTCCTGTTTGCCTCCTCCTCAGCCAGTTGAATCTTTTAGGGGACATCTCTTAGTAACATGTTAGAAATCAGTGAATTCGCTCCCTGAAGATGGGTATAAGGAATTCATCAACACTTTGAGCCAACTCTACTTGAACTTAAAGTAGATCAGTACTGATTTTGTGCTTCATACAGAACAAGTTTAACTTTATAAGAAACAGTTAGAGCTGATCTGCTCTGACCCTTCATGTGGCTATGAACTCTGTTTTGTGTTATGTGAATGAGGAGATGAGTCAGCTGCTGTTTGCCAGCTGAGGTGAGTTTTTTTTTCTCCCCGGAATTGTTTGAAATAAAAATAATTCAGTACAGCAACTTCTTATGACATGCACACCTTCAAAAGAGAGAAACCACCTGCATTCAACGGCAGCTTACCTTAAGATACAACAACACTACAAGACAAATTCTATGAGTCTAATAAGTAACGTTTGAACCAAGTTTTAGCATTTTTACTGCATTCAAATACGTTTAATAGGAGTGCTTGTGTTGACTTACTTCACCTCAGCAAAGTCTCCAGCCGACTGAGGATGAATCTGCAAGAAGTGACATCCACAGAAAGCCAAAGGTCACACAAAGAAAACCAGAATGTCAATGTCTTAGGATCACAATTCACATGTTATTTTAATGTGTGAAGTACAGAAAGAAAGTGATACCTTTTTTTATATTACCTGCGGCTTAAAATTTTTATATTTTTTCTTCTTTGCACTTATTCTATTTCCCTGTATATGCATTCTCAATTGCTCCATGGGAATAAATAAAGTTATCTGAATCTGAATCTGAATCTGAATCGTCACTGGTTGGCTGCATTGCACAAACTCATGAGAATTAAGAATCCATCAAGAAGTCAGTGAGGCTCACAGTCAAATTAACCTCATTCATCACCACGGGAAAGTGATTATTATGACTACATAATAGTGCCACCACAATATAGTGGTAGTGGTTAACACCTTTGCTAATTCAATTCAATTCAATTTTATTTATATAGCGCCAAATCACAACAACAGTCATCTCAAGGCTCTTTATATTGTAAGGTAAAGACCCTACAATAATACAGAGAGAAGAGAAAACCCCAACAATCAGATGACCCCCTATGAGCAAGCACTTGGCAACAGTGGGAAGGAAAAACTCCCACTGTTGCCAAG